>VYZQ01035227.1:0-31829 GCA_013400655.1 Mystacornis crossleyi | reverse complement strand
GCTAAAAATGTCACACATGAGTTGCCTTTGTATTTTTTCGGGCTCTCAGGCCGCACAACATTGCCAGTGAGGTGGGAAAGTCAAGAACAATCACAGCTGGAGCAGAATCCCAGCACTACCTGTGTCAATGCTTCCAAGTGCTCTAATAAAGACAGCAGAAGAAAAGTGGGACAAAAGAGGCAGGAAACCTTCTGGCCACATAAAAAGGATTGATTCTTCCTTCGACTAATGCATGAGGAAAGCAGATACATTGCTTCAAAACAGTGAAGCTACCTCCAGATGTGGTTTTCATTCCAGCAGATCTAGCTTCTGCCTCCAAGTCAATTGCCTGTAACTTATTTTCACTTGACTGCAGAAAGAAATCAATAGCATTTTCTACTTAAGTCAGCACAGAGTGAACAAAAAAAAATAATCATACCACACACAAGGCCCACTTTACGGGAACACATGTTTAAAGGCACACTGTCCCAGACAGTCCCCAGTTCATATCTGTGCTTTTATTTAGCCCAGAACCCTGATACTTCAATGAGCAATCTGACGCTCCNCACAGGAAGCTATGGCCACTGCTATGCCTGTTGGAAAGCCTGTCTTCAGTGTGATTTCATCCACAAGACGAACAACTATAGGACACTTCAGAATCAATGAATTTTGTAGAAAACAAACAACAGCTGAAGGAGAAACAAGCAGTAATACAGTGGCTGCATCTGAAAATATTGTTTTAAAGGTTGCTCATTCCAGGAACGACAGAAGCAAACACAAATAATGTCCTTCAGAGGACATGACTCTTTCAGTAACCTCAGCTCCTTCAATCTTTCTCACAACCAGAAAAGTCAGTTCTGCTTTCCAATAAAGTAAAATTAAACAAAGAATAAAAAATAAAAAACCCCAATCACAACACACCAACCAAAAAACCCAACCCACATTTAGAGACTCATTTTGTAAAGGTCAGTTGACACTATCTCTGCAACATTTTTTCCCTCCCAGTCTTATTAGATACACTAGTATTTCATAAACTCTCTCGAACTCCCACCACTAAATGAAAGGATTGTGCTCCCACAGAAAAGTCTAAAAAAATGTTAATAAAAAAATCAGATATAGAAGTTAAGTTTCAGCTGAGTTAGAGACTTCCCCTGGACTTTGTCAACACCAATTTTGGTTTAAAATATTTCTGCACTTTTGTCTTCTTGAATCTGTTGAGACAGTGAACTTTGCAAGAGGTATAATGATTTCTAGTATCATCACAACTAGCATTGTTATCTGTCAGTCATCTAACTTATACCCAAGCAAACCATGTAAACCAAGCTCCCAGAGCTGGGAGGTCTTTAATAAACCTGTAATATTTAGAAAACATGAAACTCAAGTCAAGTCAAAACAATAAACTGCTTGTGTTTGCTACAGAAGTAGAAACTGTTCTTCATTTCCTAAAGTCACATACTGAGTTAGCCAATTTATTGAAAATGCAGATGTCCTGGACCACTTTCAGCATTCCTTCAAGCAAATGCGCTGCTATTGAAACAAATAAATCTTTTTTTAAGTTCTGACACTTTGTTTCAGTTTAAAAAAAATAACAATTGCAGTGTATGTCAGCTCCCAAATGCCAGCAAAGGAGCTGAAACACCGACACATCTTTGGAAGCAGAACATAAGAGCTGCCTACCACTGCTGCTAGCAATCCCCTCCCGATGACACGCACAGACCGTACCTTCTCCTGGACCAAACATAAAGCAGCAGCAAGCGCAGGCAAACTGAGTCACTTCACAACACGGAACTTGGTTGTTACAAACAGAGGAAAAAGGCACCTTCTGACCCAAGTCTGTGCAAATCATGAGCTTGATTAATGCCACAGAAGAGGCAAACAGGACTTCAGTAGGTATTTTCAAATCATAGGTGAAAATTTAATGTTACTCGTAAATCTCTAGCGCAATTTGGTTAAGATATTCCACAGAAATTTTAGTTACTTGAGAAAACACATCTGCAGCATTATGAATCACAGTAATTTCTGGGGCTTGGGGTTTTTTGCTGATTTTTTGGTTTCTTTTAAAATCATACATTATGTGAAAATACTCATGTTGAAAACAGATTTATGAAAAACACCTCTACACTTCTACCCTCAATATAACATGTTAGATTGGATGACCCAGATATACAACATATTAAATTGCTATGTCAAGCAGTTCGCACGAGAATTATTTCATTTCTGACCCAGTCTCCCGTCTATCTTGCTTTGTACTTTCCTACCAGGCGGGGCGCAGAAAAGAATCTCTTCTTCCCCTTCAAGCTCTTACTTCCTTTTCCTGCAGCACTACTGGAAAACTCTTAATCCCCTCACTCAGTAACAGGAAGCTTCTTGCCCTCTTAATTTCTTAAGAATAAAAAAACCCCACACCACTACACTTTGAGAGTTTTTCCTTCACATCTGATGGGCTAATTTATGTACAACTCTTCCTCTGCAAGCTTGGCAAAAACTGTCATCTGTTTCTCTCAAACACAACCTCTTCTACATCTTCCTGACCTTTCTTCCTCAAGCTCCTATCGCCACCACACCACCTTTGAGCTTGCCACAGTAGCAGACGGAACATCAGCCAAATGCTGCTTGCCTTCTGAAAGGTGATGATGGGCTTTACAGCTCATTTCTGCACTTAGTTTCAGGCAGAGTAACAGAAGAAACAACAAAATAACCATGGGAGAGACCATATGCAAGAGTGTGTGGGAAACACTAAAAATTACTCATCACCATTTGCACTGTCCTCTTGGGCAGGAAGCAAAGCCACGGTATAGTTCCAACAGCAGCTCTCATTAAGGCACAGACATGAAGTACTAATTCTCTCTTCCTAGACTGGGGACTTTTATATTATAATGCATTGCAGGAAACTAGTTAGACAGGTTTGGTTTAGCTCTGCTGCTCCTCCTAACACATATTGAGAGCACTCAGTGGTTAAGAGGTATTTTCAGGTATTTGCAGGCAAATCTAGTATTTGGCTTTTCTTAGCTTTTGAGATATTTTAGCAAGGCATCAACACCTTCAGCCATTCTACCTTCCTCAAGATAAGTTGTTTCATCAGGAAAAAAATAATGAAAGTGGAAAGCAAACCACAGCTTTTCAGATACCATAACTGACAAGAGATATTCCTGCAGAGAGAAGTAATTGTTTATGATCAACTACATTGTGTTCTGACTTAAGTCAATAATTCTGTGATTTAGCCTGTCACAGGTTTATATTAGTAACCAGCAACTACAGCTTGACACTCAAATTACTTTTGTTCAAGGCAACGTCAAATAGAGGAAATAAGAAACTGCAAAGATATAAATTATTAGAGACTCTCAAATATCTTACAAGTATCAACTTGCACTGGTACATAATATTCCAGTTTCACATTTAAGAGAGTATAATCCTTGCCACATCAGTGAGTTGCCTCTCTTTTAAGAGTAAATGCAACTGCAGTACACATGTACTCATTCCCCTGTGATTTTGCCACCAACGTTGTTCGTTTGCAGCATTTTGCTAACTTGAGTGCAAGGTTCCTCTCCTGACACAATCCTGCTACATAACTTAAATTACTTAAGTTTACAAAATAAGAATGTGGGGAGAACAGTACACAACTTAATTGCTATACGAATACTGATATAAGAGATCAAGCAGATTACCTTTGCCTCTTCTACATTTTTTCTACCACCACAGTGTCCTGAGCCACCACCTTGACCAGGTGCAACCACTGAACAATGTAACAATATTAGCAGAAATACCAAACACACCAAGCTGCCCCAGAAGAAATTCTGGTTTTCCAATGCAGCCATGATTCACAGCAGACTAGTTTTTTTCTCTCTTAATCAATATTTTTCCACTTCTGCTTCAAACAAAAAAGATTCATCAAATAAAAAAACTGAAACAAATGAAAGTTCACATGGCCACAACCACAAGCAGCACCCCTGTGTTAAGATTATATACTTATCTTGGCTGTGTATGTCATCCTTCTTTCTCTCCCCATGTCCTACCTTTCATAGAACCATAGAATGGTTTAGGCTGGAAGGAATTTTAAATATCATCTAGTTCCACACCCCTGCCATGTGCAGGGAAACCTTTCATTAGATCGGGTTGCTCAGAGCATCATCCAACCCGGCCTTGAACACTGCCAGGAAGAGGGGCACTCGACTCTTATGTGGACTTGGATGCTGTAAGTTAAGAACTTTACATTAATGATTCTGCACACCACTATCAGTCCAAGGAGGAAAACAGACTCTCCTCTTCAGTGAAAAGCTTACAGTACTGAAAAATAGGGGAGAGAAGAGGGAAAGAGTATTTCATTTGTCTTCCCTTTCCTAGTCCTGTTTCTGAACTTGCAGCACTGTTGCCCAGTTTTCAAAAGGGAATTCCATATTTGGCAACTATGGTGAAACCTGTTTTATACCAACTCTCTTTTTACAGGTACAGAAACAATAAAGTAATCTGACAAGTTACAAAACTACACTACTACATATAATATAGTATAAATCTACACACTTGGTTCAGCTGCTACATTATAAGTACAGGGCAGTGCCAAACCCTTTTTTACTTGCCGAAGAATAACATGGCAGGAGGGTCCGCCAGGGCAGCGTCAGCTACTGAGCTGGCAGCAAGCCTGGGAGCTGCCCAGGGTACAAATCCCGACCTTTCTACTGGCATCGTTTTGAAAGCTGACCACTTGGTATTTCTGTCATTCCTTCAGTAACAAGATTAAAAAGCACATACTTGCTTTTTGAAAGGTGTTCTGAAACATACAGATTAAAATAAAACTACAAACTTTTTTTACTCTTTCTAAGTAGCTACGTAGGTAATATTTATATTAACCTCTGTTGCCCAAACCCAGGTAGTGAGTCAAAGAAGAAGAAAACATAAAATAGCCCTAGACTGAGAAAAAGCAGCCACCTCAATTGTTTGTTTACAGGCAAGCAGAAGCAGCAGTAAGTAGAAAGGTTTTAGTCACATGAAGATTTCAGCTTTTGCAAGTGTTGTATCTGCTGTCACTGCTACAGAATGAAGAACAGAGTGGCCTATTTTTTACTTGACTCAAGTATCCCACTATTCCTTGCGCTCCTGACTAACCAGCAGTGGTATCTTTTCAGCTTGCTGACTCATGCAAACATCCAGGTGCAGGTGGACTGACATCCTGGTGAAATACTCTGTAGTGACCTGGGCTCAAAGACCAATCATTTCGAAAAAGCAAAGGGAAGTAACTCAGGCATGTCCAACAAACAGAATTTCCAAACCTCACTCAGCCTAAAACTTGCCTCTCATATGAGAGGGAGATACAAAAAGTGAAACAACTAAGCACAACATCATAGCTTAAATTTTGATCAAAGAAGTGGCAAGGAACATAATGAGGAGAGGTAAGGCATAAAGCAAAAACTAAATTTTCCTAACCATGACTAGAAAAGTTGCATTCTTTGCTTTATTAGACAGACGTGAATGTGTCCAAAAAAAAAAGCTTATCAAAAGTCAACACGACGCTTTGAAGCACTACACAAAAAAACTGCAATACATTTTCTAGCTACATAGACAGTGAAAAACTTAATATTGATGACTGAATTGCAATCATGAGGCTTGTATCATTACTTCGCCCGTGAAAGTCACTGGTCCAGTTTTCGTGTATGTGAAATAAGCACTGGACAGTTTATATAAATAGCTATTTTCCACACCTTCTGGACTACAGAGGTATTAATGAAAGTTCTGTAAAGCCAGGTGCCTAATTTAGCTAAATGTGTAACACAGGTTGTACCTCCAGAGCTCATCAGACCATACAAACACTACTGAACTAAACAGAAGCCGCAGGTGCTCGACATCTTTAAAAACATAATGATGCAGTGCATTCAAATGTCACTACAACATTGTTCAAATCTGACGGTCTATTTAAAAAAGAAAAGATCTTTTAACTTTCATAGAAACCAGTCAGCTCACTAGAAACATGCCCAAATGATATTCTGCTCTAGGCTGAAAAAGCCAAACCAAGCTTTTACTTTGTCAAAAAACTGCTTTTATGCACAAGTCATTCATGGAGATCTAAGCAACACAACCACTTTTTTACAAGCATTTTATCGAACAGCTTGCCAAGCTCCATATAAACACATTTTATTATTTCATAAAATTCATATGCCAACTTTTTGAAACATGAACTGACAAGTTCTCAGTGGAATTTCTGCAGAGCTACAAGGTTCTTACTGCCCTCAGCCTCCTGAGACTGTAAATTGACTATATGAAGCAAGAGACAGAATGTTTTTCTTTTATATAGGAATGCCTTGCAAATTGGAAATACTGAAACAGTCTCTGCAATCAGCTAAAGAAGAATTCCTTTACATGAGGCTCAAAAGCCCCCAGTGATCAGCACACAATAAATATGCACCATCGCTAGATTTCTTTTGCTAATTTCTTTCATGAGACCCCTTAAAGTTAAGAACTAATGCTAAATATCCTTCAAGCCTCAGATATACTTCAGCTAGGTGTTTACAAGGAAAACATCTTATATTAATGATTTTAGTTGTTTTCTAATTTTTTTTCCTTAATTGTTCACATCTTACTTTCACTCAAGGACCTAAAGTTACACAAAAGCAACTAAGAGTGAACTCACCAATGTCATAAAAATGATCAAGAAAAAAAGAGAAAGAATAAGCCACTTCCCAACCTTCATGAAGTAAAGCCTCTGAGTACATAGTACAGTTGAATTTGTGCCATGTTATATTACATGTCAATCTACCTGACAGCACTGAAACTTTGCACTTCCTTTAACAAGTTAGTTTTCTTACGGCTCAAGGTCTCCCTTTGATTATTCCCAGCTCTGACACGTTAGCTATCTTTTTATCATATTTACTTTTACTTTACCATCCATTTGCATTCGTCATACTGCTATTATTGTAGGGATTTTGAAGACATGTGCTTTCTGGTGCTTTGTAGCAGCAATGTAATTCCTGTGATGGCTTTCCATTGCAGATGATGGAAATGAAACGGGTAAGTTAAAAACTGACACCTTTTTTTTTCTCATAAAATAGTAAACCCAAAGCTCTCCCTTTTTTTATGTTGTTCTTACAAGCAGCAATTTTAGGCTTACTATATCAAAGAACAGCAAAAAACATTTAACTAGCATTTTTGGTGGTTTTATTACCACTTTCTTTCATACATCCCATGTATGTTTTACATGTATATATATACACAAAAATTAATACCTAGGAAAAAGAAGAAACCATGACCACTTAACTCAAAAATATTGGAAGAGCTCAGTGCCAGCCGTAATAACTGGAAAAGCTTTAATGTTTCCAGTTAGCTATGCTCTAGTATTCCTAAGGTTGCAGAGCAAGCTAGTCAGAATGAGAGCTCATTTCCTGGTATTTAATCCTTCACTGGAATTAGTGTCTACCTCTCAGTTATTAATCACTTTTATACTACAATCTCTTAATTCAGAGTTTAAATTTTCAAGACACATATGAATGCCATTTACTCCTACAGAAGAATCCCAAGACTTCTCTACTAATCTAGCAGCATTCCCTTAACCACTTCCAAAATTTTATTTAAAAGTTGTCATTTTTCCACATTCCGTCTCTTCTTTTTCAGTTTCAGTTGGCTATAATGGAAGGCTATTCCCTTTAGCATTCTGACAGAAAGGAATCACCTCCAATTCGCAGGTATATTTTATCCAGCCTTACAGTATGCTTAGAACAGTCTGTAAGCACAGCCTGTGTTTGTGCACCAGGCACACACCACTGTGAGAAAGTGCTCAATGGCTCTTCTGAGAGCAAAGCACTCTGTTTGGAACCCACACCTGCACGACAGCCTTGCTCAGGCCTCAGGACTGCTCCCTTCAACAACTGCATGCCAGCCAAGCAATCCCAAACCCTAGCTCTCCATCACTCCCTTAACCACAGTACCGTGAAAATGGCATCCATGGAATACCTATCCCATGGTGCCAGCTGTCTTTTCCCCAGAAAAGAGAAGAGATCTCGCTTAGCCAACATATATGGGCTTAATGCCTAAAGGACCTCTCTAGATCAATCCACCAGCCAGGTGTTTGGGGTCGGGGACTTGTAGCCTGCTCTCTCACGGGAATCTGATGGAGACACACCCGTGCGTAGGTACGGGACAGAAGCCGCCAGCTCTGCCTGCAAAGGGCGTCCCAGACAGGCCATCAAGCCAAGCCTGCCCAGCACCGGGACCGGGGCTGGGGACACACCAGAGACCAACACACGCCCCGGGACCTTCCCGGGCCGCCCGCGAGGGAGCAGCCGGAGCCGTCGGGAGCCAGGTGCTCCTCGCTTCCCAATTCCCTGCAGTAATCGGAACAGAACGTCAAAGTACGAACGCGGTCACACAAAAGACGAACGCGACGACCTGAAACACGGCGTGAAAAGCAAAGGCGACCCTAGGGCACAGCCTGCTGACACCGCACCACCAGGGACGGCGGGGGGAAGCGGGGCAGAGCGGGACGAGCTTTAGGTTGGACATTAGGTAGAACTGCTTACATAAAGGGTGGTTAGACACTGGAATGGACTGCCCAGGGAGGTGGTGGAGTCACAGTCCCTGAAGGTGTTTAAGGCAAGACTGGATGTCGCACTTAAGTGCCACGGTCTAGTTGAACATGGTGATGTTCGGTCATAGGTTGGACTGGACGATCCCAGAGATCTTTTCCACCCTAACAGATTCCGTGACTCCGAGCAGCCGGGCACCGATCCGCGGGGCCGGGGGCACCGGGCCCCGCTCCCGGCGCGGGCAGGGGATACCCTGGCGGGCTCCCCGCTCCGGCCCCCGCGCTGCCATAAACTTTCCGAGGAGGGAGGGAGGGGAAGGGAGGAGGGGAGGGCGCTGGTGCGGGGGGGTTGGAAGGGGATTCTCGGCGCGGCCCTTACCCGTCCTTGCGGCGGGCCTTGTAGACGTGCCCGTAGGTGCCTCTGCCCACCTTGCATCCCTCGTACTCGAACAGGTCCTCCACCCGCTCGCGCTCGGCCGCCAGCTTCGACTTGAACTCGTAGTCCATGTCTCGCCCATGGGCAGGGAGGGACGGGCGGGCAGGGGGACGCGGCGACCGGATCAGCACCCGCAGCTGGCGGAGCCCCCTCCCGGCGCCGCCATGTCCGGGGCTCAGCGGGGGCGGCGGGCTCGGGGGATGGGGGGGCGGTTTGTTTTTGTTTTGGTTTGGGGCTTTTCGGCGGGGGGGAGGGGGCGCGCTCCGCCGCCGCCACCCGCTTCAACTGGGCTCTTCGCGGCGTGGCGCGAAGGGTGCCGGGAGTCGTAGTGCGGCTGCGGGAGCCAGCCCCGCCGCCGCAGGCGGGACGCCGTAGCGGCAGAACTACAACTCCCGGCATGCCCCGGGCCGCCCCGGCCGGGCAGCGTCGGCGCACCGCCCTCCCTGGAGACACCCGAGCGGTTCAGCNGGACACACCAGAGACCAACACACGCCCCGAGACCTTCCCGGGCCGCCCGGGAGGGAGCAGCCGGAGCCGTCGGGAGCCAGGTGCTCCTCGCTTCCCAATTCCCTGCAGTAATCGGAACAGAACGTCAAAGTACGAACGCGGTCACACAAAAGACGAACGCGACGACCTGAAACACGGCGTGAAAAGCAAAGGCGACCCTAGGGCACAGCCTGCTGACACCGCACCACCAGGGACGGCGGGGGGAAGCGGGGCAGAGCGGGACGAGTTTTAGGTTGGACATTAGGTAGAACTGCTTACATAAAGGGTGGTTAGACACTGGAATGGACTGCCCAGGGAGGTGGTGGAGTCACAGTCCCTGAAGGTGTTTAAGGCAAGACTGGATGTCGCACTTAAGTGCCACGGTCTAGTTGAACATGGTGATGTTCGGTCATAGGTTGGACTGGACGATCCCAGAGATCTTTTCCACCCTAACAGATTCCGTGACTCCGAGCAGCCGGGCACCGATCCGCGGGGCCGGGGGCACCGGGCCCCGCTCCCGGCGCGGGCAGGGGATACCCTGGCGGGCTCCACGCTCCGGCCCCCGCGCTGCCATAAACTTTCCGAGGAGGGAGGGAGGGGAAGGGAGGAGGGGAGGGCGCTGGTGCGGGGGGGTTGGAAGGGGATTCTCGGCGCGGCCCTTACCCGTCCTTGCGGCGGGCCTTGTAGACGTGCCCGTAGGTGCCTCTGCCCACCTTGCATCCCTCGTACTCGAACAGGTCCTCCACCCGCTCGCGCTCGGCCGCCAGCTTCGACTTGAACTCGTAGTCCATGTCTCGCCCATGGGCAGGGAGGGACGGGCGGGCAGGGGGACGCGGCGACCGGATCAGCACCCGCAGCTGGCGGAGCCCCCTCCCGGCGCCGCCATGTCCGGGGCTCAGCGGGGGCGGCGGGCTCGGGGGATGGGGGGGCGGTTTGTTTTTGTTTTGGTTTGGGGCTTTTCGGCGGGGGGGAGGGGGCGCGCTCCGCCGCCGCCACCCGCTTCAACTGGGCTCTTCGCGGCGCGGCGCGAAGGGTGCCGGGAGTCGTAGTGCGGCTGCGGGAGCCAGCCCCGCCGCCGCAGGCGGGACGCCGTAGCGGCAGAACTACAACTCCCGGCATGCCCCGGGCCGCCCCGGCCGGGCAGCGTCGGCGCACTGCCCTCCCTGGAGACACCGGAGCGTTTCAGCGGCCGCTGGGAACTTGCTGACTCTTCACATTGCGCGCAAAGGCGGGAGCGGCGAGCGCGGCCGGACGCAGTGCGTCTGGCTGACAGGGAGCGACGGAAGGAGGAATAGAGGAATGGAGGGCGGACACGCACCCCATGCTGCGGGGCGCCGAACAGTGCCGCGACTTGTTTATCTCGCCAGCTGCCATTCACAGTGCGGCCCCGCCCCCCTGCGGGATGCTGCCCTGTGATTGGTCAGTGCCGCCCCGCCGTGCTGCGGGCGGGGTGGGGCCGGGCCGGGCTGTGGCGCTGCGGGTCCATGTTGGAAACGGGAGGTCTGGGGGACTCCGTGCAGGCGGATGAGGCTCCGTGCAGGCAGATGCTGCTAAATAAACCGATCGCTCACAGAAATACAAAGGCACGTACTGTGCTTGCGCTCAGATATAGCCGAGGCGTATTGCTGCGGCTTTATGATCCGATGCCGTAGCAAGGTGGTGCCCCTTCAGCCCCAAGCAGAGATTTTTGGACAAACGCGGCACTGCTTTGGGGTTCAGGTTTCATCAGAGTACTTTGAGATCACAGAAACATTCAGTCCTCTTAATATTATGTCTTGGTCTCTCGGAGATTTTTTTTTTGTGAAAAGCATCACTCTGCAAGCTTACTTATATTATGGAAGCCACACAGAGCTAACCAAATATGAACAGTCACCCAGAATCACAGAATCAATTAGGTTAGAAAAGGCCTCTGAGATCATCGAATCCAACCTATGACCAAACACCACCATGTCAACTAGACCACAGCACTAAGTGCCATGTCCACTCTTTCCCTGAATACCTCCAGAGACAGAGACTCCACCATGTCTCTGGGCAGTCCATTCCAATGTCTAATGACCTTTTCTGTAAAGAAATTCTTCCTGATGTCTGACATAAACCTTCCATGGTGCAGCTTGAGACGATCTCCTCTCATGCCGTCTCTTGTTGCCTGGGAGAAGAGGCTGACCCCCGTCTACAACTTTCTTTCAGGGAGCTGTAGGGAGTGTAAGGTCAACCTTGACGTGACCTTATACAACTTGCAGAATACATCCCGCTCTAGAAGAAAGGGACAATCCTCACCTTGTGTATTCAACCTCAGATTACTACTGCCAGCAGCAAGTGAATGAAGCAGAATTAAATTAGAGGAGGGGAGAGTAAAAATGGGATCTGGCCATATACAGAAACTGTCTCAGTTCATCACCTGCTCTGCCAGCATTACTTACCTCAATGGAAAGTTTTTCCACATGCTGGATAGGAGGGGTAGAGGAGCTGATGAGAAGCTGTCATTGCTGACAAAGCACAGGGAGGTGTCAACTGCACGATAATGTACAGTGCTGTATATGATTACTAGCGCATAGCTAAGTCGTGAGCTCATAGCCAGAAGTTTGTTTCTCAAGGAAAGGCGGGAGGGTAACCATTTTGAGGTGATTATTTCTTCCAGAAGGCAGTAGATGATTCAGAATTTCCCTTGGGACAGGTAGCTAGCAACTGAAATTCTCAGCAAACTTCATCACTCCTTTACCAAAGTAATATTTTCCAGAGAACTGCAAGTGCCTTGCTTTGCAATTGCAGATGTGGATCTTTCTGAACAAGGCCTGATCATGAGCTGGCAATTTTCCTGAACAGGAGGAAGAACACCATCGATCTTTCAGTGTCAGCATTAAAGACATTTGCTAAAATTAGAGCTAACCATTTAAATTTTGCAAAGCATTCACATCTTTGGTCACCTAGTAATCAAAGCCAACACCGAGAAGAAAGGGACGCAGACATAAAAAAGAAAACTTACCTGTGGAAGGTTATTCTACCCAGATTTATTCTGCCAGTTTTAACATCAATAGGAACAAGGACAGCATTGCTTTTGGTAATAATAAACTCTTCAAATAGTTCCCATTGCCCTCTTTGACCAAGAAAAATAGCCTAGCTGTTACTGCCCATTTTCACCACTAAGGCGTTTGTTTTTACCCTTTCAACTCTACAATGTACTGACAAGACTGTCTTTTATTATAATTCCTTTTAAGTCCACAGTGCTGGTGAGAGAAGGCTACCAGCACCCCCATTATGGTAACCTGGCATTTGTAAGCCAAGGCAGCTTAATTTCCCCTCCACCCTACACTGTACACAGTTCCCTAGTGTTTCGAGCAGCCATTTTATCCTTTCTTCCGTAAATTAATTGTGCTTTGCCAGTAAATTTTTTGGCCCTCACTGCAGCTACTGGGAGGCTGTCCGAGAGAAACCTCTCTAACAGCTGGAAGCCTTTTAAAAATGTCAAGCCTACATTTCCTTGTGACCAGTCCCCGTCCATCTTTTCTTCCTGTGCAAATACTGTCCTGAAGTAGCCTTTCCCGCTCTCCTGTGTGTACCCCTGCCAAAAGTATTTATAGACAGCAGTCTCATCCCCACACAGTCTTTATTTTGCTGGACTAATCAAGCCATGCTCTTCTCATTCCCCTTGTGAGCCCTGTCGGTGAAAGCTGGACTGGTACAAAGCTGGTCGTGAAAAACACAGAACATGATCTGTGCCCTGACTCCTCCTCTCATGACAGCCCTACTTCTAGTTTCTGAATCCGTATGCTGGCCACAGAAAAACCACTAAAAGCTGAGAACCAACGAAGCAGCTTCAAGCACAGGCCAGCTCAGAGGCTGGTAAGAATGAGGCTGCCGTCTCGTTTGTGCAGAAGTTTTATTGATTCATGGGTAAAAGATGGAAATGGGCACATTTGTTTCTTCTTGAGATTGGAGTACACGGCAGGATTCTGTTTCAAGTTCATAAAGGTGGAAAAAACTGATTATGTGGGCACAGGCTGTCAGACCTGCTGGAAAACAGCTGCCTGGCATCTCCTCTCCAGGTGGTCTGCCCAGCAGAAGCATCAGCAAGCAGCCAGTTACAGAGCAGTGATGGCAAATCGTTTGAGAGAAAGAGACAGAACAATACTGTGACATTTCTGTTGCTCTTCCACGTTAGTAGAATAGTTGTGATACCGGTAACACATATTTAATGGCATTCATGTTTTCTTTTAAAGTGCTTTACTAATTGTATTATTCATTTCTGGCCGGAAGAGCAATGATTGTAAGATTTTTAATATGCAGTGCCATATCATTAGTTAATTGTGCTGATGCAGAAAGTTTGAGTAGCCCTAGCAGAGAAAACAGAAAATGATGGGCTTGCAGATTGCTAACAGGACTTTTTTTTAGCCTGCCAGCCTAAATGAAGATGCCACGTTGTCACTCATTAGAACCACCATTCCTTCCAAATCTCAAGTCACTATGGTTAAGTTCCCCTGGAGGTGAAAGATATGTCAAGCAAGACTGAAAGTTGAGGAATTGAGTATCCTCACCAGTTCTCTAACCAGTTCTCCAACACAGATAAGACATAAATTTCTAATGTAAAAAGGAAAAAATTGGTCTTTAACACTTCAATGTCAAGAAAGTGATGCATGCAGAACATTCTTCTTCTTTGTGGATTGCCTTGCACTTAAAATACACTCTTATTTTCTTTCCAGATTGCTTCATTCCATGGGCAATCTCTTAGAATTCTCTCTTCATTTGTTAATGAGACCAAAAGATCGGTGGTGGGGTTTTTATTTTTCTAGGCCACATTTGGAAGTAGCAGCACCTTTTCTAAACTCACTCTCTTTGTAAGCTTTAACTTGTTAATCTAATGGGAATGTTTTGATTCTTGGGAATCAAAATAGCATCTTTTCCAGTAGATGTTCAGTGGGATATTAATAAACATATGCACTCAGTGTTAACTTCTGTCTGTCACATTTAAAGCTGATGTTGCTTTACTTAAGAGTGGGAGGATGGCTCTCAGAATTTTGAGGGATGCAAGCAGAGAAACTTCAGAAACTTAGAGGTCTCACATGAACTGTATTATCATCTCTACAGAAGCAGAGAAAAACTAACAGACCTATACCAGAATGTGTAGATATACTTGAGATTTTTGAATGAAATGGGGGACACCATACCAGAATGTGGGACACCATACCAGAGGATTTCTAATAGGGACAGATTAGAAAGTCCCCAATTGGTTGTAGGTTCCTATGTTATGATTCCAAGTAAAACTCTGAATTTTGGAATCTTTTACGTCAATTAACTTCTAAACCCCTATAGTAAAAGTATTAACCTTATAATATTGGTTTAAAAAATAAATTACGTAACTAAGGGGCTCTATCAAGATTTTACAGTAAATCTAGAGAACATGCTAGGATTGAAAGAAGGGAGTGGTGACCTGCACTCGTGATATAATTATTTGGCTAGCTCTGTTTTATTGGGGTTTTTCTAATTCGTTTTCATAGTACTATAATCCAAATAGTACTAAACCAGAAACCTTGCGCTGCTTTTCTTGTGCATAATCCAGAAACCTGGTCCCAGAATAGTCTGTACTGCTTTACACCATGTTTTTTTCCTGGGAAAAAGAGAACCCTTGCAAAAGCTATTCCCTACCTTCTCTTTACAGACTAGCAAGAATGAGCACTTACTTGACAAAATCAAGGTAATTCATCATTCAGCAACTAAAAACCAGTGGGAGACAGCAAAGTAAAATAGTTTTTTTTATGTGAAATTATAGTTTTTAAAGTGAATGAATTAAAGTGAAATAATTCTGCATTCCTCAGTGTGCTAGAGTTCATCATTATGCCTCTATACCTCAACCTTATTGCTCAAGCAGTGTAACCCCATGTATATCTTTCTTTGGATATCCACTTACTGCCTGTGAATTGTGAAGCAAGATGCACAAGGTTATTTCATTTGTGGAGCAACATGCAATATTGTGGCTGGCTTCAGTTTGATAGAAAAAGAACTAACAAAAAAGCCAGAGGATACCATTAACTAATGCCTTTGTGTTCACATTTGAGAATCAGTATGACAGCTGGTTTAGAAGGCAAGCCAATACCTCCAAAGCAGAGATTTAGAGAAAGCCTTGAATTCCAAAAATGTAGAAGTTGCCCATAATTATGGAGAAAGCATAAACTCTAATTCCAAATATAGCAGCCTAAAATTTCATCCTTTGGAGCTGCACAGTCAGTGTAACTGAGTTTCCTTGTCTTCATCGGTATCCATGGTTTCAGTCTTCCTGCACTGCTGGCATTCTTATTCTAGCACCATCATATTCCATCCACTGTATTTCCTTGCAAGTCGTTAAAGTTTTTGGAAGTTAAGTAATTCTAAACTTTGCTTTAGAATCCACTGGAAAAGACGGTACCATGTAATGAAAAAGGAAAGATGTTTCTTTGCTTACCCTTGAAGCGTGTAAAGGAGAATGCAGCTAAACTGCTCTGTCTGATAGCTTTCTGCTGTTAAATTCATTCCCACAGAAGAAATAGAATTGTGCTAAAAAGATAACCTGAACCAACTTGAGTTCTATTCTTAGGTTTTCAACTTTTTCCTTGGATATAATAAGTTTTATACCACTGTATTGACAGAATCCATCCTAAATACAAGCTACAGCTGCAGAACAGTATTTGATGACAGGTCTATACAAGATATATAATTTATATAGAGAGAATATATATTATTCTTTAGTGTTGCTCCTAGCCAATCAGATTGTGATGCCCTATTACAAGTGTTTTCAACAGCAAATGTTCATAAGGGCATCAATAAATCATCTTTGGGTAGGAGGCGTAGGACAAGGAATAACAAACTTCAGTTGTACCAAGTGAGGTATGTATGGGAAAACCTTTGAGTGATAAAGACAATTACATAATTAATTGTCTGAAGATACTGTGTAATCATTAGACTGAAATTAAAATCATTAGGTATTTTTAAGAAAAATTTAGATAAACCTCTGTCGGAAATTTTGTAGGTAAGGTAGCATTAATGTGATGAGAAATCAGATTTCTTATTTTTCTTTCCAGACCTATTTTCCCATGTCTCTGTTATTCTGTATGGCATAAGAAGGACCCTCAGGTCATGGACTAACCAGTTAAAAGACAAAAGACAAAAGTAAACCATGAGTTTCCATGACAAAAAAGTTATCCCACAAGGATTCATACTTAACACTGAGCTGTTCACAGTTCATAAGTGAACTGGGAAAAGGCATGAATGATGATGTGACAATATTTGAAGAACATGTCTAGTAATTCAGATCTAAAGTTGATTGAAAAGTACTGCAAGAGGCTTCCACGACACAGTACGAGTAGTGGTAGTTGAAAAGCAGTGTTCGAAAGCACAGAGCAGCATAATGCTCAAGGGGGTAAAAACATACAGGCATGATGAACTCTAAAAGTGTTCAACCAGCCTTGCAGTCACCGTGAGTAGGTCTCTGAACAAAGGTTCAGTGCTCAGAAGTCATGAATAGCATGAGAAAGATGAACTTTTTTAGGAAAAGGATAAGAAAACATAATGTAAAACACATTTATAGTTCAGTGCACTACTTGCATGTTGCTTTCAGTTCTAGTTACCCCAAAATCCATATAGCAGGATTATGGTAATGTTCAGGATTGAATAACCACAACCCAGAAAATCAAAATGGCAAAATAAAAACACATTACCAGCTTTTAAATACAAAATACTGGCACTGTCTTAGCAAGTCTGCAGTATTCAGATTACTGGAAGGTGGGAAGGCATTCAGAAGGGATTATTGCTACCTCCTTGCCCTTTTCAGATACTTTTTCATCGTGTCCTCGTTGGGCCTCTGGTCTTGTCTACTACAGCCATTCTTATGATCCTATGAGGAGAGGCTAAATACACTTGGATTTGTTAGCTGGGAGGATAAATGATTGGAAAGGATGATAAAAGTGGTAGAAAATAACTGGAGACAAAAGGCATATTTGATTAATATTGTGTCATTTACAGCTATTGTATACTATGGTCCAGAGGAAATTTCCAGCTCAGGAATTCACTGGAACACAATTTGTTAGGATATGAGGAGCTGTGCTAACAAAAGAAACAAGTTACCCAAGAGCTAAATCCCTCCTGCCTGTGAATGATTTTGTGTAACTATGGTGGAATTAGATTTAGAAAAACCTAAGAACTCCTATGCTGAGAGCCTCAATATGTTGCTGAAGTTCTGGTTTTCTTATTTCCACCCTAATTTTATTATTTCCTAACTCCATCTGTGCCTCAGTGGCAAAATCCTAAATTATCTAGATTCCAGAACTGTATTTACAGCCAAATAGGAAATGACAGCATTGGCTGCTGGCTCACGATGCTGAAGAAGTTGAGCAACTCTGAATTTTAAAAGAAAGCCAGATGGTCTAATAAGAGCAGAAACCAGAAGTTCCAATGTCCTGCACTCTTATATTTCTTTGGGGAGTAGGCTTTCTACCTGTAACGCAAGGTAGAATATTTTCCCATCTTTAGGAAAACTTTTATATTAAAGTATTACTAAAACAATCACTTAGCTTTACTAGCTATGTCCATCAACCAGTAAAAAATTTGCATTCAGCCAAATTTCAGTCAGCCTAAAAAAAGAACTGAGCAAAATCTTCTTATTCTTCAGGCTACAATATTGTCAACATAACTCAGGAAAAAAAAAAAGATATTATCCTGCATCAAATTCCTGTTGTTAATGCCATATATAGAAAAGACTTAAGCTCTGACTGCTGAAGAAAAAGTATTTTTAAAGCCCTTGTTACCAGACCTCAAAAATTTTATTGTCAAACCCTTACTGTGCTTTTGGTTGGATCAAGTATCAACTATATCAAAATACCAAGGAGAAGGTGACTATGACTTTGGCGTCACAGCAGATGCACAAAAAAGTCTAGATGCAGGGGAAGCATCAGGACGATGCATCCACAATCACTCTTACTACAGAATATGAATGCCCTTCCTGCTGAGTAACTTCTTATTACTTGCTTCTGTCTTACCTTCACTTCAATTTTACACAGTCATTCAGTAAAATTAGAACAATCTAAAGCATTAAATCAATGCACCTAAGCAGAAGTACATTCAACTCCCACGTTAACTTTTCGTTGAAGGATAAAGTGCCCTTGGTTTCCTGTGGCCTCAGGTAGTGTATTGTGTCTGGTTGTGAGGGGGTTAATTTTCCGCACAGCAGCCTGTGTGGTGTTGTGTTCTGGATTTGTGACCAAAGCGGTGTTGATAAGACACCCGTGTTTAAGCTACTGCTGAGCAGGCTCGCACAGCATCAAGGCCTTCTCTGTTTCTCGCTCTGCCCCCACAGCACGTAGGCTGACACGAGCTGACCAAAGAGGTCCTGGGTGCTGTGCAACATCATGCCCAGTTATGAAACGGGGAGGGGGGGAGGTTTTGCAAAGTTGCCACTGCTTGCAGGCTTGCTGGGCATCAGTCTGCTCGTGGGAGGTGGTGAGTGCCTTTCCATCACTTACTTCTTTTTCTTCGTCCTTTTTCTTTCACTGCCTTATGAAACTGTCTTTATCTTGACCCATGCCTTTTTCTTGCTTTTGCCCTTTCGACTGTCTCCGCCATCCCACCTCAGGGGGAGTAAGGGAGAAGTTGGGTGGGTGTTTAGTGGCTGCCTAGGGTCAACCCACCACCCACAGAAAAGCTCTGAGGAAAGAATGAGAAGGAAATGGGATGCATCTTACTGGACTGATTGCTTTGCCATGGCTCTCTTCTTCAGTGCTGAAGGTGGAAACAACCAAATCCTTATTGTTAGGGACTGGGTGGAAGAAGTTACAGTTCATTTACTCTTTCTCATCTGCTGGTGCCAGCAAGAAGGCCGTATGGATCTCAAAGGGATTAACAAACTGGTAATAGTTCCTGTTATGTGAACCAAACAGAATGTGCTGCTTCTTCCAACCTTTAATGCAGGCATAGGCAACCTATAGCTCCTATGTGGCTTCTGCAAGAGCTACACCATATGACAGACAGATAGCAGGCAGTGCAGCAATGGAAGTTCCTGCACCTTCTGTATGTCCAGCTGTCAGAAAAGCAAACAAATCGAGGCCAGTAAAGCCAAAATTACCCTGCCACCTTGGGCCCAGATCTACCCTCCAGCAGAATCCTTACCAACAGCCTATAGCGTCGTTCCAAAGTTTGACCTCTCCTTAGTGTGATGGAGGGTCACATGAACTTGAGCTTTCATCTCTCATCTTCCTTAATCTGAAACTGTTGTGTTTGATTCTGCGCAGCCCCAGTCTGATACCATGACATCTAAACCAAAATTTTCCCGACCAAAGTTCTCCTATTGTTGGGTAAACCTATGCTAAAACAAGCTCCTCCATTAACCCTGAGACTTCTGAGGAACTGTAGGAATTTGGATTCTACACATGCATGAGCTTTTCAGGACTGTTGGAAGGCAAAAAAACATGGAAAGAGGTTTCTTGTTTGTTTGTCATCTCAGAGTAAGGAGATAAATTTTAGGAATTTTAGGAATTTAGTACACTCTTAAAATAGAGCTTCAGTAGTAAGTTAATGGAGACATGTTTAACTTGGAGTCTGTTTCAAACCACTTTGTTGCCATTGGAACAAATGCATCATATGTGTTTCAGTTCTTCTGGCTATAAAGTAGAAACAATCATCTTTAGACATCCATAATAGGGCTGTCTCAAATCTGATTGGTAACTCACTGGGCACTCCGAGTACTAACCACTCCTTTATTAGTAGTACTTTATCATTGCAAAATGATAGCTGCTAGTGCAAACAAAGCTTTCTTCAAATAACCCATTAAGTCCGTCACTGGCAACGGATTCTCTGGCATAAGACAAAACACCGGGAGCTGTAACTTTAGCATGCTTGTTATAGAAGTAAGCATGCTTGAAATAGAAATATATGTGCTATCAGTGGTAACAGAAACAATAACAGTAGACTGGCATCAGATTACCAAGATGTTCTCAGTAGTGAAATCCCAATCATTGCATGTAGTGAACTGGATGCTTAAGGAAGAGAAGATAAACTACGATAAAGAAAATTTCTTGAAATGGTGACTGTTGTGCTGGTTAAAAATCCATTTTGGGTGCTATGCTCACTTCAGTCTGCTTAATTTTGATGTGTTGCTTTTGACTCTAGTCACTCCCAAGCAGAGATCAAGTTCTGCACTTA
The DNA here is from genome assembly GCA_013400655.1 of Mystacornis crossleyi. Taxonomy (NCBI): domain Eukaryota; kingdom Metazoa; phylum Chordata; class Aves; order Passeriformes; family Timaliidae; genus Mystacornis; species Mystacornis crossleyi. Next base: position 11,262 of record VYZQ01035227.1, on the reverse strand, counting down.
AGAAATGAAAAGCCCTGGCTTCTTTGGATCTGTGCCCCATTCCTCATGCTTTCCCCATGTCCACACCTCAGGTTCCCTGCCCATCATCAATCTTCCATTTCCCCAGTGTCCACAGCTCCCTCCTCCTGCCTCCCAGCTACCAGCTGGGTGAGAACCAAGGGGATGTGGCTGCTTTTGACCTGGGCATGTGCTGGCTGCCAGCAAACTCAACATAATAAATAACCTTTGAGCTCAGGCAGCAGCCTTTCAGTCACAGCAGTAATTTGAAGGAAGTAGTCTTTCCTTTTCTGAGCTGTTATATTTCTTAAAACTTGGGGGAATTTCATAGGCTGAAGTTTTCTGTTTCTGAGCCAAATGTAGCTGAAATGAACTTATGGATTCAAAAGTTATTAGAGAGGGTCTGACAAGATGGGTAGGCAAACAATATCACCTAAGCCCTGTTTCCTGAGGCTTACAATCCCAGAGAAATATCCTTTGATGATGTAATAGATACAGTTCCCAGAAGTTTATAAAAAAGGTTTAACGATGGAAGGTAGGGCAATATGCAAAATATTGGTCTCAGGGGTTTCCATACCATTTACAATATTCAAGGGAATGCTCCAAAGCCATTTAGCAGAAAAAGTACAGTGGTTTTGATTTATTTGGATTCATACAGAAATTATTAGAGACTGGGAGCGCATTTCAGGAGCCAGAACATGTGTCCTTGTTAAACGTCTCTGCTCCAGCAGTCAGACGTCATTTCCCAAACAAATATAATTGTAGTTTATAGTCAGAATCTAGACAAGATTATATATAAATTAAAAAGGGAAAAAAACGTATTCATGGGTCCATACTATACAATCCTAACTGCCTTTAGGACTTTATGCATGCAAGAGATCTTCTACTTGAACATCCACAGATGAGGATCATAGGCAGTGTATGTAGGGCTGTATTTTCTGCTTTTATTAAGTGCATTTTTTTTTTTTCACATTTTGAGCATCCTAGGCTGTACCTGACCTGAATTCAGATGCAAAAAGAACTGATTTTGGCACATGGCAGGTAACATGATACCTGTTGTAAAGCCTGATAAAATTGCATGCTTTATTTTCTGTACAATCTTTTTTCCTTGATATCATTTGAATATTGATACCACATGTCATCCTTATCCCTTCCAAAACACACTGAAAGTGAGGGGGAAAAAGAAAAAAAAAAAAAAAAAGCCAGACACAAATTCACCTTGATATGACCTTGATGGAAGAAAGACAAAGACATGTGCTGAACTCAGTGGCATTACCAATTAATTTATTTATGGCTGGCAATAATTTGGATTGCATTGAAAATATGTCAGGTCCCTGAAAATTGACTAAATATGTTTATTAGAAAATTGACAAAAATATGTTTCAGAAGAACTTAATGTCTGAAAGCATTCTGGCGGTAATACCAGTTCTGGGTAAACTGAAAATAGAGGAGTCAATTTGGTAAATTACTGATGAGGAAATAATATGCAGTGACTGCAGGTCATACTGGTCAGGCAGCAGAACACATAATACATTTTCACAGAGAAAGGGGCTAATAGAGAAGTTCTGCACATGTATATGAGAAACAATATTGGAAATAAAGATAAAATATGGAAGAAAGCCTGAGAATATGGGGAATTTGATTTCCCAGCTCAAACTGATCATGTGTAAAATGCGGATCTAAGTGCTGTGCCCTGACCGCTGCAGAGCTTTCAGCAAGCAAGTCACGTAAAATCCCCTTCAGGACCTCTTTCCTACATACAGAAGGTATTTGGACTTATTTCATGCGCTATTAACCAAACAAGTTCAATTTTTGTGTGCAGTTTCTCTTACATCAACTTAGAACTATTTTTATCTGTTTGCTTTATGACTGTACATTTACACCGTAAGCACAAATTAAGTTCGCAAACATTTACTCCATTCAGAGTCATTACTTCTCCCCAGTCCTTTATCACTGACCATTTGCAAAAGGCCATTTACCCTCACAGTTCTGCCAGACTGACCCCAAACAAGTCCCTGGTGCCAGCAAGGTTGGCGAGTAACCTCCAGTGAAGTATCCAAGGGGATGAGCCAAAGAGCACCTCCACAACAGGTGTGGGTGCAGTAACCTGCTGCTGGATGGTGACAAGCAATGAGGTGCTGGATCTTCATCAGTTCCAGCTATGCTGGGAAGGAAACATCAGTCTGCTGCCCTGCTGACAGCTAAACCAGTGTAAACAGATCTAAACCATGCTAAAGCCTTGACTGCACACAGCCTTGTGTTATATACTCGCTATATTGACTGGAAAATCAATAATGCTAAGCAGGTAACCCCCCTGTGCAAGTGCACTTATAGCATTCTAAAGGATTTTTTTTCACTGATGTGATATTCCTATAAATTTCTCTCTAATACAGTAAGTAATTTTATCACAATCTACAGCATGAAGTAGTGTTGCATCCTGACCCAATAAATAAGCATAAAAGATGAGTATTTATCATCTCATAAGGCCATTTTACTTTACTCTGCAATGTAAAATAGTGCAATTTTTAAGTAGTTTCAGGTTGCCTTTATTAGCCAAATAAAACAAAAGGAAAAAGAAACTACCAAGCAGGGCCAAATGAAGCTGCAGGATAGCTGGGAGGGTCGGGCTGCAAGTTATTCTGTTGTTCCCATGCTGTGTGACATGGAATGTGCCACACTGAAGGGTGCTGATACCTCCCAACTGTAGCCAGGTCTCCTGAATGCCCTTTGGCGGCATTTGAAAGGATACAACTTGAAAACAGCAAGTAAAACAGCAGAATAAATTGCTCATTTCTGATATTAAATTCCTTCAGTCACAACATTTTACTTACTACACAATATATTCCAAAATGATACCCCTTATTTAAAAAGTATCTTCCTTAAGAAACCTGCCCAGAAGTCATTGCTATATGCAAATATATATTGAATGCATAAATACATAACACATAAAATTTTTATCTTTTTCTAATCATAAGATTGCATTAACACGGGTAAGGCTGCTTACCTGTTTTGATGCTTCTATCAGTACATTCAATTTGTGGGTGTAACTTTCAGGTGCAATTTAGCACCGTGCCTTCTGCAGGTTTACATGCCATTGTAAAGCTCTGCTCTTCCCTTTCCCTTCACCTGCATCACACGGTCCTCAGAACTTACCATCCTGCTGAGTTGTGAAGCTGTGGACAAGTACAGTAGATCTGGAGAACCAAAACCTGCAAGCAAGTAATGCATATTTGAGCACTTGCCCGTGCCCATGGCCACATAGTGGGCAAGTACTCCCACGCTGTGCCTGTCAGCCACCCAAATTTCTAATAGAGTTAAGAACTGAATGACAGTCTTCCCAAATGCAGCATCAGAGTTAGAGAGCTAAGAAGGGGCTTAATACTTGGTAAAAGCTCCACCTAGGCAATCCACAATGTCTTAGGAATGCAAATATTTTGCAGCACTCTGATCCTGGTAGGAGGTTTCTTCTTTGAAATCTTATAACAAATCCAAATCCAATAATTTTATCCTGTAGGACAATTTCTGCCTTAAAATAGCAAACTGAGATATCTTTCTTAGTCAGAGGATTTGAAGCTGAAGTTATTCTGAAAGCTCCACTGTAATTAATATATAAATATGTGTGTATATATACGTGTGTGTGTGTGTATATATGAAAAGAAATAGCCTGCTAATATAAAAAATAGCAGTACCAGCATATGAAGGCAAGGAATGTAATTTCTTGATTTAAATAACTTAGATATAACATTAAAAAAAAACTTTAGATGAGGTTTAAGATTGCACATTAAGACATGAATCCACCTACTTTTTCTAGCCAAGATTCCATTTACTGGAATAAAAACATTTGGACAGGCAAGTATCAAAAAGAAGCGGCAGGAGCTGATCTCCCGATAATGAAATGTATAAGGGTATCCCAGAGTAGGGGCAAATTCTGGGACAGCACGTTGACAGCCATAATAATTATGTAATCCAGCTGGAGTTAATGGGATTATGGCTACACTTCCCTGGTTTTACTTTAGAATAATCCTTTATTATAGAGAGAGTTTGATGGAAGATGTGTTTCCCAGCTCAGCAATCAGAAACCTGTGAGAAGAACCCTGAAGACGAACTACCCCCCTGAAGCAAAAAAACAGCACTTCCTACTGAAAGTCAAGACACAAAGCAAGCTTGAAGTACCCCCTGTCTGAGAAAAGATTTGACAAAACATGACTCCAAAGTGCTCAGCAGCTCAAAACAACAGGACCATTTGGTACTCTGGGTGGGAAGGCTGAAGCAGGTCCCATTATCCTTGCACTCTCCTGTGTGGTAGAGGCCACCTTGCACCATCACCCTCGTTGATTAAAAGTAAGGGAGTGGTATATCCCTTTCCCCCCCCAACACACAGTGTCAACTCCTGGCCCAGAGCATTTCACACGTGTTCCTCACTGCCCTGCGTTCAAACAGATAAACACGTGGCTGTGCTGTACCGGGGACTGCAGCCCCTGCCTTCGCATTATCTCAGTGAGATGTCTATCTGCTACTGCTACTGCATCTATGCAGAAAATGCAGGAATGCTCAGCAACTGGTCCAAGGTGTGTCCCAGACAGACACAAATACCTTGTAGTCATTTGCATAAAGTCTCTCATACTGTGAGACAATCAGTACAGGAGAGAGCATAAGCATAAGGAAGAGCTAAACAAACCCAATGCTCAGAAGCCAAACTTGTGGCTTGAAAGAAGTCGCACTGGACGTAGGGTTTGACAGGAAGATACTCTGTCATTTCACTGACAGACTTAAGGTTTCTCTGAGATCCAGTTGTGACTTTGAGAAATTTAGCACACAAGACACAGAAAAGGAGTTTGTTGTTTCTATTGTTTTTTGAACCAGTGTAGCTCCTGGGCTGTGTGTGACATGTAATCAGAATGTTTTCCACCTTTACATAGTCCCCCTATTATCAGTTGAAATTACGTGGCAAAATTAACCACTCTACTCTCATACTAAGGAGGTTACTTTTGTATTATGTTTATTACATTATCTTATATATTGTTAATAATCACACATACTCTTGCCTTTTTTTTTTTAATACTAATGTTTTCCATTAAATGATCTTGTGTCATTTTAAAAAATCAATAGCTGTATTACCTTCAGATTGCCTCATGTATTATGGCACTGCAAGAAACTGGGTGTTGGAAATAAAATGTTAAGCCACCCAAAGCCACTGTAGTTAATCAAATTTAACACCTGACTAAACTGGGCTCACCCAGAGCTTTAGGTAGAGTCCTGCTCTCTCATAATCCTGTTGCATTATGTGAAAGCCCATTAATAACTGCAGTTTCTATGAAGCTGGATGTAATTCTAAGAAGCCAAAGGCCCTGTTTGCATCTTGTTTTTCTGGCACAAGTCTCGGAAGAGCTTATAATTTATTTTTCTATGACCTACAGATTGACTACTGATCGTAAATCTATTTGCTTTTGATTAGTATATCATCATGAAAAGCATATGAGAGGACACTGCAGAGAGTATGCTCTGCTGGCCAACCTCCATAGTGATGCCATGGTGCTGAGTGGCTTTTTAATTACCCTCTTGAGCCTATAATGAACACATCCTCTATAGCAATCGAAGTGTTAACTTTTTTCATCTCTATCCATATTTCCACCACAAAACTGATGTGAAAACTCAGCTTTTGTGTTACCTGAATAACGTAATCCCCCCAAACAGCTCACTCTTGAAGTGGATCAAAACCCCCAGCTCTGAAGAGCAAGCAGAGTGCAGAGTGTTAAGGCAGTGTGGAGAGACATGGGTTTTTCTGAAACAGGGTGGGATTAGAGACAGATTTGCAAAGAGTCAAGTACATCAAGGAAAGGGGATAGGAGCTCAAGGATGTCCGACTGCATATTACTTTAAAAGGTATGCTTTCTCCTTTGTGGAAATGCTTGAACTTGGCTATTTTTTCACTTGAAAGGAACAGCCTTTTCTTCTGTCTCTTAGCATAAGAAAGGAACAGGCTTTTAGTGGTAGCTGGAGTTTCTTCAGCTTGCAGGCAAGGGAAAAATTCTGATTTCCTCAGAATATATATTTTACCTGTAGAAAAATGGCTCTTTCATCCTGCTGGATCCTTTTTGATTCCTCCACATAATTTTCTTAGATTCCCAAGCTTTTCTTCACTCCATGAGGATATGCCCTTGGGTCATCCCAGTACATATGGTTGGGAACCTGCAACTGTGTGTACCTGGGCCTTTGTCACTGCTGAGGACATTAATGGTCATAACCACTGCTTCCTGTACTGAGTTTGACACTGACTATGCTGTTCCAGTCCTCCTACTTTAAGATCCGCTACATCAGTTCCCCCTTTCATAGGACTCACCGGCAATCCCCAGCAATTTAGCTTCCCTGAAGCAATGCCTTTACCCAGAGCAAGCTGTTTGGAAAGGGGCAGAAATTCCTGCAGAGAAAGAAGTCTCAGGAATTTCCAAATTTCTTCTCCTTCCTGTTACCAAGAAAATCTAACAATCTCTCCTTTGATGGAAGGTCCTAGAAAACTGCAGTCTCCATAATTGCTGAAGGATGGATGCAAGTTAAGGGGGGGAAAAACGGGTTAAACAAGAGATAATACACTTCCAGAGCCTCTTTATTCCACAAAGAATGCTGACCATGAGTATACACAGTAAAGGGAGAAATATCCTGGGGAGATCACAAGAAAAATCCTGTTGCAGAAAAACAACATGCTTCAATAAAAACAGAAAGGCAGAAAGGTGCATCTGTTATCAATCAGCTCTTTAGACAAGTTGAGGAGTTGTGGAGCAAAAGAAACAAGCTTTCCCTCAGGCTCAAATTCCTCCGTGGAATTTCTCAAATGTCCATGGCTGCAGAGCTGTAATTCCCGGTCTGCCCTGAGAAGAGCAGCTATCGCCACCGTCCTTACCAGCCTGATTACCCAGCCAGGAAAACCAGCAAAACTCTGACTACCTGTGCAGAAACCATACCGGCTCGCTAGGAAAAGGCAGGTTTAGCCCATTAATTTAACAAGACAAAAAGTGTTGAGAAATTCTTGATCACATACATACTCACTGCTCTTTTGTTTGCTTGCTTTCAGTAAGGATATTTAAATTGCAAAATTAACTTCCTGTGAAGTTGTTCTGTAGTACCAATTCAGCTTTTCTCCCTGAGCATGGAAAACTGCAGAGTACATTACCAGTGTGCTGAGTGCCCATATACTAATGTTAGCAGCCACCAAACCCCAGCAGTTTCCTTAGCATAAGAATAGGTTTGCTTTGTAATGACAATTCTGACTGAAAAACAGACGTTTCGATAAAAACACTTTCATTTAAAGCTTGACCACATGTCCTTGTACAACACAAGCTTGACCACGCGTCCTTGTAACACACCCTCGTCCTTAGGGCTCTCAGTTCTGACTCCCAGCCCCCTCCTCAGTCCGGGCTGCCCTCAACAGCCATGCGCTCGGTCTCTAACTCCAGGCAGCCCCGTCTGCCTCGTCCTTTACTTGTCACACAATCGCACAGAATCAACTAGGCTGGAAAAGGCCTCTGAGATCATCGAGTCCCACCTTGTACTCCCTGGCTGAGTGCAGGCGGGGTGGTTCCTCCCACTCGTCCTCTGGCACTGCAACCAGCAGTCCCTGGCAAAAGCACCGTGCTCTCTGGCAGTTCGAAAAGACAGCAGGGCCCGAAGTGATGAATTTCTGCGGGCAGGAAGAGAGGGGGAGGGAATTCTGGAAGAATGTTCTGGCTGTGTAGCGAGTGCATACACATTCGTATTTTGGTTTGGAAGGTCCTTTGTTCTGCACATCCCTTCCTAGAGGTGTGCATTGAGATCGCGTATGTGGCAGCAAGAGGAGGACACTGCAGAAGTACCCTGCATCGGTGCTGCATGTTCTCTCTGCTTCCAAAGTGTGTTCTTGTGCTCCTGGATATTTCCAAACCCTCCTCCAACCTCTGGACTCTGATCTCAAACCAAGGAGATTTCACTAATGAATGCAGTTAATTTGAAACCGATTATTGTTTCCAAGGTCAATAATGGGAAAACTGACTATCAGCAAACAGCCCTCACGAGAACACAAATCTGAAGGGATCCTATGTTTCCCTTAACCAAACAATGCCATAAAAACTGACCAGATGTTTGCCTGCTCAATTTACGAATCTGCTGCCATGCTTTTCCTATTGCTTAAAGCAGGCCTCACAAAACCTGAACTAAAAGTACGCAGCAGTCACAACAGCACGCTTATTTCACCCAGACCAGGCTTAATAGGGTGTGTTGCTTCTGAATTTTAAGTAAATCAACCACATTCATCTTGCATTTGCTGAAACAAAAGCTGAATCTCTTTTTTTTTGGTTTCTGCATTTAGGAAGGAAAGGCAAAGTTTCACTATCTATTCTCCAATAAAAACGGTCAAAGAAAAATGTTTCCTGTGAGTATTGTGTATCTTCCTTGACCAACTAAGGTTTACATCACGACAAATATGCCCATTTGTATTCAGAGGATGCAGACTCAGGATGCGCCCAACCTATTTCCCTACCACAACCTCATCATCCCCCGCTTCAGATTCCTCTGTTCCCCAGGCACCACCCTGATTCATAATCTCAAGAAAGGAGATGCTTGATGACCTTGCAGACCTGCACAACAGCTGTGTTCACTGTGGATTTTCCAGCCCAATTGATTGCCCACTGTCTGGTAAGCTGGCTTTGCTTGCTAACTTCTAGAGCATGAATGCTATTTGCTTATCTGTCATCAGAGTGGCTTTCACTTTGGTGTCTCTTTGATGAAGTCGAGGGCCAGCATCTCTTCAGCATGCAATTTCATTTACGTGGCTTTCTTCACTCTGAATTTCTTCATCCAGTGCTAGTCACACAAAACCTGCAAAACAGTTTCACCTCCTGGTGCAGTGGTTTTTAGGTCCAGAAGCATTATTCCACAGTGTTATTTTTTCTGGCTCCTCAAAATTAAATCATTCTTTTCCTATCATGAGTCATCATTTTAGAAGGACTTGCTTAAGTTCCATGTATATGAAACATATGCAAATTACAAATGCAAGGTACATTATCTTTTACAGATCCTGTGCTGATAACAGAAAGTTGCAAAGTAAGGCTGGAAAAGGCCTAGAAAAAGAAAATAAAAACTGCGCAACGGAGAAATGTGTGAAACTCATCCTAATGTCTCGAATGGAAAAATGCTGCACAGAGGCGTGCAGTGCAAGTTAGCACAGGGTGACATCACATGTTGGTGTGGCTCCACCCTGTACAATCACACTTGGTGAAGCTGGGTTGTGTTAGGCTGAGCAGCCCTGCATGAGTGTACTCTGGTGTTGCCGCGTCAGCTGTTGGAGGCTGATAGCGGAGTTTTTCATGGAGCCACATCTATAAACCCTGGGGTTGTCAGTTACCAACTCTGCTTTGACTCCCAGTCAGATGCAGACATCAGTATTGCAGACATCTTAAGTCAGATAATGCAAATTCCAGTGCTGATGCTGTAAAGCTGGAAGACAAATGGTCTCAGGTCAATGTTCAGCAGGGGTCTTTCTTACCATTCTTTAAAAATTTTCCAAGAAACTTATTAATACTTTCTCTCCAGTAAAGATGCATCAGTCTTTCAATCCCTGAAACAGTGAGGCATGTGTTTTATGCAGTCATTTTTTCATGCCATCTATGTGCAAAATTCTTAGCAGTTTAAATAAATTGTATTAATGAAATAAATTATTCCATAGACTGTGATTTATTATAACACTGTTTATAGTGTTCCTGAAAATCAGTAATAAAACTGTTGCCATTGCTGCATAGGTGGTTCAGTTCTCTGCTAACTCTTCTCAGACTGGACATACAGTTTCACTGCCACGCTTCCACTTACTCTTCCAGTAGAACAAGCAGATCCTTTGGTGTACCTAGAAAATTTAATGAATCCTTGTCTAAAATATGTTGGGTGACTCATGCCCTAAACCTACCTGTTCTGCTACACTGACCACCAAGGGAAGCCCTAGGTGACACATCTTCGTTATTGACATCTGCACTGCATTGGTAAAGTTAAACAAGATTCATTTTTCTGGCAGTATCTGCAATTGCCTCAGACATTTCCCAGCAAAACTGACATATTTCAGAGAGCTCAAATACATGTTTTTTTGAAAGCAAAGAAAGCATTTGAAAGTCATTTGACCAAGGGAAAATACTGATCAGCCTTTCCACAAATCTTTTTGCCACAGAGTGATTAATGTCTTTAAACTATCCACAAAGTAAATGCCCACAAACACAGGCGAGAAGAATGCACCAACAGGGAAACATGCAGAAGTATGGATCCGATAAACTGAGGCAGAGAAAATAGACAGAACCTGAACAGAACTTACTCATGTTCTGTATAAATAACATTTTCTAGTTTCACATGTAAAATCCAATATGGAAAGGTTAGTATCCTGACTAGGCTGGAAAATTAAATTGAGAAACAGAAAAAATTCATCAGTTTAGTGATACTGTCAAATGTGTCATGTTAGCACACTGAATTACATTATTTTTCTGACATAAACAGACATGGATACAAAGAAAAACAATCCCTGGATTACCTAAATCTTGCCATTTCCCTTATAAAACTAGAGATTGAAGAGAATGTCTGAATTAATGTCTTTTTTAAGATCATAGAAATCTGCAGTATATGTATTTGCATATATGTTTACAATTTGAAGAACTAGTTTGAAGTTATCAACCTTTTGTACCCAAACTATGAGTTAAGAAAATTGGTACAATATCCTATCAGTGTTTATGTGGATTACAATTTGGTTATAGAGTATCTAAATCAGCACAGTTCTTCAGATGAAAAGCCTTGAACCCCTTGTTGACATACGAATTGAAGAGACCAAAGAGATGGTAGGTAGGAGAAGAAAAAAAATATTTTTCCCTAATATGTACAATCAGGTTATGTTTTGACACTCTCCCACATGATATTCTCGTCTCTAAACTGGAGAAACATGGATTTAACAGATGGACCACTTGGTGGATAAGGAATTGGCTGGATGGTCACACTCAGCGTTGCAGTCAGTGGCTCAATATCCAAGGGCAGACCAGTGAGGAGTGGTGCCCTCAGGGCTCAGTACTGGGACCAGCCCTGTTTAACATCTTTGTCGGTGACACGGACAGGGGACTGAGGGCACCCTCGGCAAGTTTGCCAGTGACACCAAGCTGAGTGGTGCAGTGGACACGCTGGAGGGCAGGGATGTCATCCAGAGGGACTTCGGCAGGCTTGAGAGGTGGGACTGCGCAAACCTTGTGAAACTCAACAAGGCCACGTGCAAGG
>VYZQ01035226.1:0-16065 GCA_013400655.1 Mystacornis crossleyi | reverse complement strand
TTACAATTTTTGGAGCTAAATCCTGGTGCCCAGTGATCTTCAGCAATAGGTGCTACATTTCCTTGGATGTTTTCCCAAACAACTGGGTTTGCAAACGAGGTACATAACACCTCCTGCTGCTTGTAAACAGCCCTGGATTCCTGTCCCCAGCATGTGCTGGGTAGTTATCTGCACTGATGTCTGACAACTTGAGCTGAGGCCCAAGGGGAGGCTGCAGGTTTTGGAATATGGTTAGAGCTTCTTCCCCGCTTTTATTTTTGAGTGTCAGTTCCACAGACTCAAGGCAGTGGCACCTGGGTGCTGTGGGAGATGAAAGACAAAACCTATCAGGGATGAATAAAATATAATTTGAGTTCCACCCCGAGCTAATGAATTTCTTTTCTCCCTTCTGCGATTGTGCTTTGAGGGAGTTATTCCAAATCCAAAGGCTTCCAGTGCTGTTTTGAGCTATTTCTGTAGTCAGCATCAGCTGGAGATGGCATCCTTCAAGACCACTAGACTTCTTCAAAGAGTGAATCACGAGATAAAATTCAGGGAGTTTAGGAAGTGGTTGAGTAAATCAGAAGAACCTGAAATCAAACAAACTTCTTTGACAAAGAGGAAACTCTAAGAGGGTAATTAGGCAGTGGTAGATTGCACCCAGCTTGAGGGACTCTGGATTAAAACTTGCCTGGATTTAGAGGTCTGGAAATGGAGCTGAGCTGGGTTACTCCAAGACATCCCTTTGAAACCTCTGGTTTCTTGGCGTGGAGCCTTTAGGACTCACAGAACTCAGAACAGCAAATGACCTTGGCATGAGAAGGAGGCAGAGATGAAAGGACTTCCCTCCAACTCTTCACTTTTCCACGTGGGAATGTGCATTGGGAAGGGAATAGTTACAGCTTCTGGCCTGACCAGTGGTCTATCTCCAGGGGACGGTCAACTGGAAATTTGATTCCAAAAGATTTCACCAGCGAGACTGTCAGGAATCCTCACTGGTTTTATTTGTTTGTTTGGCTCATGTTTAGAGTGGGATTTTCTCATATTTTCAGTTACTTGTTTGTAATGAGTCAAGTGCTGCCTTCAGAATGAGGATGCATGGGAGTGACTAATTAAAAAAAATTCAAAATTTACCAATTTTCGCAATTTCATGTCGACTTAATAGAAAACTATATAAGAAATTGAGATCTTCCTTGACATTTTGAGAGGCTGGCTGTCTTAGTGCCCATCTCTGTAATTATTCAAGATAATGGATTTGCTGACAACAGCAACAAAAAAAAATTATTGTGCATCACTTAAATTTAGTTGAAGATGTTCCCTGCTCATTGCAGGGGGGTTGGACTAGACGATCTTTAAATGTCCTTTCCAGCCCAAACTATTCTGTGATTTTATGATAGTCCTTTTATAGCATTATTGAAAGCAGAGGTGGACTCTGCCTGTTGAAGCAATCCAACTGAGAAGTTCTGGCTTTTGGGAAAAATCGGGTTCACTGTTCAAATGATACACCCAGAGCTGGAAACACGTGGTCAAAAAGTGTCCTGGTGCTGCGACATCTTGGATTTCCTGCTGCAGAGCACGAGGCCTGATGAGGCAAGACAATTAACCCGGGAAATTGGGACAGGCTATTTGGCTTTTGTTGAAGCCACGAAGAGTCAGGCTGTAGTTCTAAAACAAAGTGGAGGCTTTTCAATTATCATTATATGAGGCTATGGAAAGGAAAAAAAGAAGAGGAAAAGAATGGGAACGGTAGAGCAGAATCTCATCTGACTTCAGTTAGCAAAACTCCATAGGCTCTGCTGAATTTACATTAGAGCAGCTTCAGATCTGCATCTTTTCAAGTTTACTTCAAATGTCCCCTTTGAGCCTGGAAATCTGGAGAACTTGGGAGCATTTGATGCAATCCCCAAGCAATACAAAGGGGAGCCTGTTCTAATTGGGACTGTCTCATTAGCATTCAGCACCACACTGAAAAGATGACAAAGGGCTGTGGCTGACCTTTCATTTCTCTCCATGCTGCCAAGCTTATGATAACACTTGTTTGAACTTCATTAACACCATTTAATTGCCTGCATCACAATCAATATGATGTTTCCCTACCGAAGCCTGGCACGGACAGACGCTGGGATGTGGGAGACTGAAAAGGGGCAGAGCACAAAAAGCAGAAGCCAAAGAGTTTTTCCATTTCACACTGGTGCCCGAAACACCTGCAGGGCTGCAAGGAGAGGATCTGGTGCTCTTTTTTTTCCTCATCCCTGCAGGGACTCGGTCTCCTTTTGGCTGCTTATTGTGCATTGAAAATAGGCCCTCAAAGAAAAATTTGAAGTCAGTGGAGACATCAGAAGTGTTCTTAACCTAAGAGTCATCCAACGAAGACCATTCAAAACAGGCTTGCTAAGTGCTGGATCAAAAGAAGCTTGAAGTGATCTGATATGTGGGATTCAGAACTGTAACCCCTGCATTTTGTTGTGTTTACCTGGGTGCAAGCACTGCCTGACACAGCTGGTGCTACCCAAATCCTGGGGCCGTGCTCTCATCCTTTTTTTTCCATATACAAGCAGAAAGTTATAGGATGAGGGGGAGAAATTTTAAACTAAAAGGAAGAGATTTAGATGAGATGTTTGGAAGACATTCTTTACTCAGAGGGTAGGAAGGCCCCAGCACAGGGTGCCCAGAGAAGCTGTTGCTGCCCCTGGATCCCTGGAAGTGTCCAAGGGCAGGTTGGATGCTTGGAGCACCCTGGGATAGTGGAAGGTGTCCCTGCCCATGGCAGGGGATGGCACTGGATGAGATTTAAGGTCCCTTCTAACCCAAACCATTCTGATTCGATGATTCATGAAGCAACTATGATTTGCATCCCATTAGCCTTTAGATGTCAAGGTCTAGATCTTGTTTGGAAATGCTTTGAGAGGGTGTGGAGCACACAAAACAGACAGACTGTACCCATTTGGGATTTCCTCTGCCCAGTGTGTCAGCTTGGGGTGTCAGGGCTCTCAAGTCACCAGGAGATCTTTACCTGTGCAGTGCTTGTGATGTCTGTTGGCCACTTTGCAGCTAACTTTAGAAAGAAAGACAAACTGAGCCAGTTTAATACAATAAAAAGCTGCATGTACCCTAACTTTGTGAGTTATTGAGGTTTTAAGGAGAAACTCCAAGGGCTTTTAAAAAGAGCATCACATGACAGGAGCAAATCCTGGCTCTACTTTAAAAAGCGAGTTTTCTGTACCCCCTCTCTCCCTGCCAGAAAGAAGGCTCAAGAAGTAACATACCAAGGGTCAAGGCAGGGGGTGTTGTCAGTGGAGATAATAAAAAACAGTGCTGGAAGGGGCCTCGGGAGGTCAGCCCAACCATCTCCTGCCTCAGGGCAGGATCAGCTCTGTCTAAAGCCTTCCTGACAGATGCTTGTTTACCACTTTCTTATAGGCCTCCAACAACAGAGCCTCTGCTGTCCTCAGGCAATCCATTCCAGTGCTTCCCTGTCCTTCCCATCAGTGTTTTCCCTGCTGGGCAGCCAAAATCTCCCTGGCTGTAATTAGAGCTCAGGCATCCCCTGGGCAGGGGGTACAGCTCATTCCCTGCCTCTCTGGGGCAGCTTTTGGTGTATCTGAAGACGGCTCACTTGTCTTTCCTCACTTTTCATCTCGAAATAGAATGCCAGTGTTTTCTCATCATGGTAACGAGCTGTTCTTACACGGTGCAGCTTTCAGCAGGCAGGACGAAAACCTGTCCATGTGTGGAGGGTGCAGCCCTAGCACACACCTACTGAGGTGGTGCTGGGTGATCTCCTCTCCCAGGAAAACCTGTGCACCAGTTCGCCCTTCAGCCATGGAATCAGTGCTGGCCATCAGCCCTCCACTGTTTATTCTGAGGGGAGAGGCAGCAGGAAAAGCCACGCACAGGCAAAATAAAAGCACTGCCCTGCCCTGTCTAGGGCTTGCACGCATGGACAGAGTTGTTCCCTCAAACAGTTTGGGTTGGAAGGACCTTAAAGCTCATCTCATTTCACCTCCTGCCATGGGCAGGGACTCCTTCTACCATCCCAGGGTGCTCCAAGCCCCGTCCAACCTGGCCTTGAACAATTCCGGGGATGGGGCATCCCCGATATCCCTGGGCAAGCGCTTTCAGTGCCTCACCAGCAGCTCAGATGCTTCCCAGGAAACTCAAGCTGCCATTCCATGTCAACGCAAGGACTGACAGCACGTCCTTGCAGTGTTTCGCTGCGTCCCATAAAAGAGCTGGTTGTCCCCGAGCTTTCCATCCGCCCTTCCCTGCTGGAACAGTCCCCCGTATCCCTTTCACGCACCTCTCCCTCCTTCAGCGGTCTGGGTGCAGCCGGCTATTGCATAACCCTAATTATGTTATTGCTGTAATTGCGTCTGCCGTCTGCAGCACATGGATTTGTTACAAGCTTTTCATATGCTTAAATGATTATTAATGAGTGCAGTCCCATCCCAGCGACAAACAACAGCCATGACAAAAAGATCTTTCGGAAGGCAATTAGCTCCATGCTAAGCTGCCTAAACCATGGGCTGTGCTGGGAAATTTCAGGCTGGGGAGGAAGCACTGGCAACGTGGCTTTTCTCTTCTTTTTTGATGAGTTAATGAGTTACTGAGCGGCAGCAGGCACAGTCATTCTTGTGAAACAGCTCCACTAAGGAGCCTTTCCCTGTCGGTGCCGAGGGAAAGAACATTTATCCCTGGATAAACAGAGGACAAAATGTATTCCCAGGTCACTGTGATGTATTCCCAGGTCACTGTTGTGTCGCTTTCCTTGGGAAAACAAAATGAAACAAAACAAGTCGCTACAATACAAAACAAAACAAAACAAAACAAAACAAAAAAACACCAAAACAAAATAAAGGGAACACAGGGAAAGATGAGGTTGGAAGGAACAAGAGTAATTCTTTTTTCAGTATGAGAATACCAGCTCTATCCTGGTACATCCCAAATCCTTCTCCATCCGTCAGTGGCCATGGATGGTCCCCTGGGCTCTCTCTCCTGTTCAAGGCAGGCTGGGGTGAGCTGCTGTGCTCACGATCCGTGCGAGGACAGATCCCACATCCTGGTTACCCCTCACATGCTCCATCTGAGCTGCAGTGCTGGAATGATGGCTCTACCCCAATTCCTCATAATTCTAATTGCTTATGAAGTCTAATGAACAAATTTCCTGTCACTTCAGAGGATGAAGAACATCGAGGTAAGAATGGAGGCTGCTCTGTGAATACAGGGAAACTCAGACACATAAGGCTGAATTTTTTGAGATTTATCTAAGGATCTTCTGGAAACAGCTGGGGAAGGATCCACTGGAGATAAGCACAACTGGAGTACAGAAGTAGCAGCAAATCTGCTCAAGACTCTCACTCTTTACCCTTTGGAGGCAGGTTGAGCTGAATTTTCTGCTTTGCTGCCTTTCTGTCTCATTCAGAGGGAATCTGGCTCAGTCTTGTGTTCCCAACCTCCTGCTGGCTGTGGAAGTGTGAGTCAAGGACCTGTCCCTGTCTCAGGTGAGACCTGGTGGCCCTCCACAGGTGACAGAGCACCTCACTGCCCCTGGCACTGCCTCCCAGCCCAGCTCTGGTGTGGGAGCTGGCAGCTGTGGGGGTGATGGAAGCAGCACAGGCAGCCTTGCAAATTCCAGCAGTGGAAATGTAAGGGCCTCTGGGGTTTGGTGACAGCTTCTCAGTGGTTTTTGCATTAGGAGTATGCAAATGGCAGAGAGGCTCTAAGTGCCTCTGAGGATCCGGGCTGGAATCAAAGGTAAATAAAGACTCAGCAGGGATGTTGTCATCTCCCTGCTAGGATGCTTTAATACACACATTCATCATTTCTTTAGAGAGCACAGTGATGGCTTCATTAGAAACTCTTCTGCATAAATAAGTCACTGGGCCATGGCAGAGTTTGGATGGAAGGATATTCTGTCTTCTCCCTCCTCTGGACCGGGCCCTTGGTACATGGTTTTTCCCTCTTCTTCTTTTATTTTTGCCACAAAACACACTCCCACAATACCTCGGTTTAGTGGGAAACGACTTCTGGGTGCGTGATGACAGGGAATTGAGTCTGGAGGAGACCAGGATACTTTGGTGGTGATGGCCTGTGACCCCACAACACTGAGGTCACAGCTTGGGAGTCTGTCATGGCCAGAGCTTTGGAACTCTGACTCTTGAAACTCAGATCTGTGCATCCCATCCTTGGCTCCAGGGAGCATTTCATGCTGTTTTTCCTTGTTTGGATGAGTCACGGGAGTGTTGTGCTGCTGGGGAATGATCTCTGCGGGCTGGAAAGGGATGAGGAGCTTTCAAACCCTTGTGAGTCACAGACTCAAGAGTCTGTTGCTACCAGGTGGAAAGGAAACAGGACAAACTTGGAGAGGGAGATGATAAGTGTGTCTGTGCTCCACTTTTTGGGAGCACCCTGTCCCTACACCCACTATCCTACCAGCACTTGGTGACAGCTCAACTCAGGGAGGAAAAGGAGAATTTTAACTGCTTGTCAGAGCCAGACTGGCACCTCGGATTTCCTCCACTGACCCCGCAGTGATGGGCTCCATTTTTTTCTCATTTCACCCATCAGGAGGGTGTCCATCCAATATTCATGAGGACCTGTTCTCTTTTCAGGGCCCAGAAATCAATGCATTTCACTGCCTGGCAGCTGTTTTCCCCACAAGTCTGTGAAATGTGCTGGTGGCACATGGATGTAGGGTTTTTTTCCAGGCACACCTTGCTTTTTGACCCTAAGATTCCTTGTTTTCTTAGCAATGTTATGGATGCCACCAGTTCCTGATGCTCTCCCTTGTGTAGCACAGATCTGGTTTTCTCCAGCAGGTGATGCCAAGACCTGTTTAAGTTTTTCTGGAAGCGACAAAGGTCTAAAAATGTTTATTCCTCCTGCTCAGCATCTTCTCTTGAGGGTAGTTCTGCAGGACAGGTCCACCTGGGGTTTCCAGACACTCACTTTCCTCACAGACAACTGTCCAGGTCCACCTGGGGACGGAGGGTTGGGCAGAGTGTAATGAAAAACAAACCCACACCACTTTTCACTGGAGCCCTGGGAATGAGAAATATTTAGACCTTGGGACTGAGTTGGACTAAGATTTCTGGCTGGTCCTAAGCCCAGAAGACAAAATGCCAGGACTCCAGGGGGGAGTGATGTTTTTTGTGCCTGCTGGACGTCGCAGTAGAATTAATGAGGTTTGCATGAGCTTTTGTGG
Source organism: Mystacornis crossleyi (assembly GCA_013400655.1). Classification (NCBI taxonomy): domain Eukaryota; kingdom Metazoa; phylum Chordata; class Aves; order Passeriformes; family Timaliidae; genus Mystacornis; species Mystacornis crossleyi. Next base: position 8,882 of record VYZQ01035226.1, on the reverse strand, counting down.
TGAAACGGAGTTTAGCTCTGGAAAAAATTCAGGCAAGAAGGACCTCTGCCTCCTGTGCCTCCCTCTCCCAAGGATTACACCAACATCCCGGCACCAAAACCAGGATACCAACAGAGACCAACCCATTGCGGTAAATCAGGGTAGGAGCGAAGGGCACAAGACCAGACGAGCACAGCCGGAGCCTCCTGGTGTGGAAAGGTTTCCCCCCGTGCTCTGGCACTGCTCTGCCTCCCACGGGAGACTCCAGCTGCTGCTCGTCCCGCTCTGTCTCAGGGCGTATTTTCCCACTCATCCACCTCAAGGATCCTCCTCACACAGCTCTTCAGTGTCCAATTCCTCCGCAGTGGCAAACAGCCTCCATCTCAGCAGGTGTCTCCACGCTGTTTACAGGACACCTGTCAGCTCTTTTGGCTCCCCGTCCCCTCTGCCTCCTAATTATAAAATTGTGGATTGCTGCAGCTACAGGCTCTTTTTTTTTTTAATTCTTCTTCTCTCTTTTTTTTTCCTTGTGCACAAAATGTCAAATTGCAGAAATTAAAAATGTAAATGATGGCGTCTAATTAACCAGTTGACAGCAGAGCACAGCTGCGAATGACAGTGACTGATTACCTTCTGCAAACCTTGTCCTCCAAGACCTGCCTTACCCAGGGGACGAAGGACATCAAAAATAGCAACTTCCTTAAAGAGACACCACTCTGCAGAGAAAGCCTGCTGGGCAATGGCTCCAGGGGATCCGGATCCTATCGATAAACCCCCAGTCCTCCTGAGCTCCAGAGGAATGGTGCTGACTCCTAGGAAAAGCAGATTTCTCCCAGTCAGACCAGAGTTGAAGGCTGTTGCCACAACTAGCAGGCCATCTTAAAATATGGGGCAAAAGGGAGATGCTGAGCAGGAGAGTTGTTGGGATAGACTGGACTGTGTGGGGAATGTGGGTGATGCCACCAATGGGGGCAGATGTGCTGGTGAGAATGGTGCCAGGAAAAATACAAATATTTGGGGTTTTTCCATGCATGGGAGTGAAATCCTGAGCTCTCAGTGGGCAGCAAGATCTCCCTGGGTATAGGGGCAGGGTTAAAAGCCCTTGAATGTCTGACAAAGTGATCCAGCTTCAATCCAGCTCCTATTTCTCTGATGGCACAGGGAAAGTTTACAGGATACTCGTTGGGGCTTCAGAATGGGGTGAATACAACAGGTCTGGTGCTGAGAATTAGTGCTTCAGGTATTTCCACTTTGACCAGGTCACCTTTCTTGCTGTAAAAGAAGAGCGTGAATGGGTATTTCACTGAGGAACCAAAAAAGCCCAACACTAAGTGTGGTTTTTTTCTCTTTTCTGTTTGTGGATTTCACCTCTTGAGCTCCTGCTCTCTCCCCTCAAGAAACACCTGTGTTTGTGCCCCTCAGGTACTACTCAGACATCGCCAAGATGCCAGCAATCAGTGACCAGGACATGAATGCCTACCTGGCCGAGCAGTCCCGCATGCACATGAACGAGTTCAACACCATGAGCGCGCTCTCCGAGATCTACTCCTACGTGGGCAAGTACAGCGAGGAGGTGAGAGCCTGGGACACTTCTGGGGGGCCAGGGGACAGCCCACCCGGTCCCAGGGTGTCTCACTGACACCTGGGAGGTGATGGATTTAAGGAATGAGAAACAAGGCTGGGGGTTGGGAAAGGGAAAGTGTGGGATTTTGGGTCTCCTCAGCACGCCTCTCTCTGGATCCTGTTATTTTTGTCTCTCTTGTTCAGTCAGGCTCAGCTGGTTTGAAGTAGTTGATGGTCAGGTGTTAACTCACTGCAGAGGAGCCCTGCACGAGCTTTACATCCGGTGTGGCCAAAAGTTGCTTAATGACTGTGCCCAGTGTCGTTCCTGATGCCCTAAAACACCCCAAAACAGTCCAACACAGACTTTAGGGTGTCCAGATTGGTTCTGTGTTTTGAAGGCCATGTGAGACCCCTTAGAGCATCTCAAGTGTCGTGGCCAGGTGATGGATAAAGCTCATAAATAGCTGATCTCCAAGACAAGAATCCATTTGGTTGGTTGCAATCCAGAAGTCTGCATTGAGTCAGATCAAGCCCAAACTCCCTGCCCAGTTCCTTGCTGATGACTGACCTGCCTGGCATGATCTAAGCTAAGCCTGGGACCTACCTTAGAGAAAGCTAACCCTCCTCTGCTGCTCTAAGATGCTGGACTCAGTCATTTTGGGAGAAAAAACTCCAAATCCCTATCACTTCTTCCTCTCTCCTTTTCCAGATTCTCGGAGCCCTCGATCAAGATGACCAGGCTGGGAAACAGAAACTTGCCTACAAACTTGAACAAGTCATAACCCTCATGAGCATAGATAGCTGAGAACTGTCCTGCCAGGGACACCCTGGGAGGGATAAACCAAGTCGTGCCTCACTCAAGATCATCATCTTTACCAAGTGCAAGTTTTGATGGGCTGTAAGCAGAGTCACCCAAAAAGCGCTTCTCTCTCTCTCTCTCTCCCCCTCTCTCTTTCTCTCTTTTCCTTCTCTTTCCAAATCTATGGACAAAGCGACAGAGCCCCAGGGGTTAAAAGAAAAGATTGCAGAGGAGTCTTGGCTCTGGGGCCATGAAGACATTCGGGTGGAGCTCTTCTTTTCACAGCTTCCCCTCTGCCTTTTGCCCTAGAGAAAAACTATTGAACACACACAAAAACCCCACCAACCCTCCCCCAGCATCACATCCTCACTCTGCAGTGGTGAAACTGGGAGGAAACTTCTGTCATGCTGCTTTAACTGCCCTCCAAGGGCTGTTGCCTCTGGAGCGGACATGGAAATGAACTCAGTATTACTCAAGTGTCCCCAAGGGGAAGGGGAAGGCAGCCTGCCTGCAGGGCTCCTGGGGGGCAGAGCCAGTCCAGCTCCTCTCCTGCAGAGCCATTGCAGTTCTATCTCTTGATAGCGACCCACTGGGAGAGGAGCCTCGAGGCTCCCCGAAAAATGCCACAGCTCCGTCCAGAGCGGGGCCGCTGTGGCTGCTCCTGCCTGGGCAGAGAGCTGCTCTCCTGGGGCAGGGAAAGGGTCAAGAGGGAACGGGGAGACCGACGCTCCCCTGCCCATGTGTTTCATATGGTTCTTCTTATTTTTCCAAGAGCCGTGTGTCCCCCTCCGTCTTTCCCGTCGTGTCCTGTTGGTCGTAGCACTGCAGCAAAATGCTCTCTCTGCTCGGTGGCATCCCATCAGTGGTGGTGGTGGTTCTGCTCCTCCTGGCAATGGACAGCACAGCATCGTCCCCCTCGCTCCCACCTCGGCTTGGAAAGCAGGAGCCACAGGCCTCGTTTTTTTCCAGGTGAAGCGCTCAGCCTCAAAAGAAGAACCAGAAGGATTTTTTTTCATTTTTTTAAGCTGTTCTTTCCATTTTGTTTCCTCAATTGGAGCACAGCTGTTGTTTTCCCATGATGGAATATCAGGGGGTTACTGGAACGCTTGCTGTGAAGTGGGGTGGTGCATGGGGCTGATGGTAAAGCCTTCCTTCCAAGCCACTCCTGAGAGCAAATGTCACTGCACATTTTGGAAGGAAATCTTGGAGGAAATCCAAATGAAACACTGCAAAAAATTCTTCTACCTAGATACCCCCAGCTGAACTGCCTGTCTTCTGGAGGTCTCTGAACTGCTGTGAGCCCATCTGCCTTTTGGTGCCAACTCCTGGCCTTTCCTCTTCTCCGTTTCTGGAACCAACAGGCCTTGCTGAAGGCACAGTTGCTGCCTGGGAAGGATTTTATCTCTCTTTGCACTTCTTATCCCTTCAGGGATCGCTGTCACCATGGGACAGTTGTGGGGGATCACCCTGTCCCTGTCCCATCCTCTGCTCAGCTTCTCCAGAACAACATCTCAAGTTGTTTCATGGCCAACCAAAGGGGAGTGAGCTCCTGCATCTCTTCTGCCTTCAGCTGTTTCATTCACACATCTTCCAGCCTGGATAACACCATGGTTAGAGACCCTCGGGGTGTGGAGAACTTTCCTTGTATGCCAGGGAGGCAAGAGCTGGGTCAGCATTCATCTCCCCAGACACGAGCAGAACTCCCTGGCAGATGGAGGAGTGGCTGGAGAGTCAGGCCATGTCCGTCTGACCCCATCCCTGGAGCCACAGCCTGGATCTGCTTTGCACCCAAAGGGAGGAAGGGGTGAAGGCAGGGTGTGTAAACTGATCACAGAACGAGTTCATTTGGGTTTATTCCTGTCTCTTGCTATCAAACCAGAACCTCTTGGGAGTGACAGATCCTGAACGTGTGTGAGGGGGGATGTGGTGCAAGCAGGAGTCAGTCAGCAGGAGGGTTTCCTTCAGCCAAGCAGATACACACGTAGGCGAGTCCAAAAACACTCAAAGAACAGCAGTCCAAAACTGGACGTGTCTGTGGAATGAAAATCACCAGATTCACATTGAAACAGCAAATTTAGGGACACGTCTTGGTTTTAAACCGCCAGACATTTCTCTCTTGATTGCAATTCTGATTATTTTGTGCGTGTGCGTGTGTATCTGTGTGCGCGTGTGTGTTCCTTCCTTTTTTTTGGTTCTGCTTGCTTTCTGTTGGATTGCTGAGCTGATGGACTCATCATGCACCTTATGGACATCTCAGCAGTTTTAAAAGGCCTGCGCATTGGGGATGATTTGGGTTTGGTTGGTTCTGCCATGGTTTTGTTGATCCATTTCAGTAATGTCGGCGCATGTTCCAGATCCATTGATTATGGCTGTGAAAGTGGGAAGTCCCACCAGAGCCAGTGGTAAGAAAATGACAGCAAACAACACAAACGTGATATTTTTTATAAGTACGTAAATTTAAAAAAAAAAAAAAAAGGGAAAAATTAAAAAAAAAAAAGGAAGAAACCAAAGGTTTTGACAAACAAAGTGCCACAAAAAATAAATATGGACCCTATTGTCATGCCTTGTACTCACAGCTGGATGGTAGGAGTCTAAGGACAAAGAGCTGGCTTGGAGGGAAGTGGTTATGAGTGATGGGCGATCCTGCCTGGACATGCGCACATGAGAGGAAGAAGAAGCTGTTTAATTAAAAAAAAAAAGAAAAAAAAAAGGTATCAAAACGAACTGGTGTGATCCTGCACTGTTACTGAAGTCAGAGGAACACCACAGGGGAAATCTGAGACTCACCCTGTTTCTTTTCGATGTTTTCAGGGCTGTGTTTTTGGTTTGTTATGATTGTTTTCCATGGTTGTTATTTTATTTCTTCTTGCTGGTACGGAGTTTTTCATCTGTATATTATATATATATATTTTTCGAGAAAAACTTGAACACCTCAGAGACACTGAGAATGAAACACTTAGGGGAAATGGGAAGCACCAGGAGATTGGTGTCTTAAGCCTTCCCAACTTCCTATTTAGGCATTTCTGCTTTCTCTCCACCCTCTTCTTTCCCCCATGCCCAGGATTTGAAAGAAAATCTGCGTTTTGCTTCTCTTTCATCTCCTCTTTATTTTTTTGTCGTTCTGTTTCTCTTTATTTTGGTGTTTGAGCTGGTTTTGCTTTTTTGCTTGGAAAAATGTGCCAGAATCGTGATGTAAATGCGTGGGCTTCCTCCCCTGTCCCCTTCAGTGCCCTTCCCATTTCCAACCACTGTCCCAGAATCCCCCAGTCTATGAGAAGTCTTGGCATCTTTCTTCCCAGCCTCACCTGTTGAGCTAACTATTTTTTAAGTGCATGTAAAATACAACTCAAAACAAAGACACAAGCAGAAGAATGAGCCCTACTACAACACGGATGCTTTCTTTTCCTTTGATTTCTTTTCCCCCACCTCCCTTTCCACACTTGACCAAAAATTCCTGATAAATAGGTAGTGTCCCACACTGTTTTTAAAGCCACATGGAGAGAACTGGAGCCAGAATTTCTGAAAGTCCATGGACAGGCTTCTAATATCCAGAATATGCCAGATGATAGGCTGATCTTTATGGGCGTTTCTCAAACACTGCAAGCAAATAATTAATGCTGACCCTTGCAGCACCACCAGAAACAGGGGAAAGGGAACTCAGGAGGACTCTCTGAGGTTCTCTGGAGACAGTCTAGATTATTTCTTCACCGCGGGGTTTGCTTTGGGGCTTTGCAGCTGGGTTAGAGGAACAAAGGGTGAACAGCCCCTCTGCAAACACCTCATGTCCTCCCTGTGAGTGGGACTCAGCTGTCAGTGACAGGGATTTGATAATCCATCACCTCATGTGCTTGTGCAGACTGAGCCTTGAAGTAAAGACGAGCGTGGGGAAATTTGTGTGTGTCTGGAATGAGGTGCTGGAGATTGTTTGCCCTCCAACAGACAGCGCAGGAGAACGATCGAGGAGAAATTCAGCCACCCGAGGTTACCTTGCTCTCCCAGCACAGAATCATAAATCATTTAGGTTGGAAAAGACCTCTAAGATCACAGAGCCCGAATGTTAAAACATGCCCTAGTCCTTCTCTTCCCACTCTTCATCCTGTGCTGAACATATCCAAAGGTTTGGTCCAACACAGCCTTGCTCCATTAGGTAAGAGGACTATGCCAATTTTCTTCCCTGAAGTTTTACCACTGCAGTTGTCTTATCTTGCATCTTTGGCACTGTAAAAATGTTTAAGTCATGAAGATCTAGCAGCAGAGTTTTGTTTGGTAACTGCTTAGAGTGAGAAGCGATTACCAAATTTTCCAGATCTTGTGCATTCACCCACAGGAAAACGTGTGCCATGAAGGGAAGGAGACCAAACAAATCAGATAATTGTCATTATTTTTAATGATGCTGTTGAAAATGAACAGATCACATTTGAAGAGTCCGGTGGTCAGTCTCACTGTTGAGTCCCCTCTGAACTTCCTGGAGTCTGGGATGCCTGTGAGGTAAAAACCCAAGCACATGGCAGCCAGTAGCAAGAGGAGAACTGTTTAGAACATGAAATGTAGATCTGCCCTTCCGCAAGGCTTTAATGAAGTGCTTGGGGAAGAGACACTGTTATGTGGGAGACTCTTCCAAAGGAAGGCTGGAAACCTGGAAGGACTTATTCCCAGAGCTCTGCTGAGTGGGACATACATTTGTGTCTGCACAAAGGACACTCAGAACCATGGAATCACAGAATGGTTTGGGTTGGAATGGATCTTAAAGATCATCTCATTCCAACCTCCCTGCCATGGGCAGGGACACCTTCCACTTTCCCAGGCTGCTTCAAGCTCCATCCAGCCTGGCCTTGGACACTTCCAGGGATCCAGAGGTAGCCACAGCTCCTCTGGGTGACCACACAGCCTTAGTGATTCCAGTTTGCTCTGGACATTTGATGAGCAGTCAGAGTTGTCCTCCAGGGCTGGTGGAGGTTTTGGGATGTCCTAACTCTTGCCATCCAAACTTGGTGTGCTGTGGAGCAGGAAACTGGTGAAACACGTGAACCTCAATATCATGGTGTGAACCTCAGCCTCCTGCCCATTCCCAGCCGAAATTTTCCTGCTTTGCACCTGGTGCAGCTCCCATTTCAGGATAGCGTTTGGTCCATGGAATCCTGCTGTTTTCCCTCACCTCTGTGATTGTGTAATGCCCCTTTCTCCAAAAAAATCGTGTTGTCTTACTGGGAATAACTATTTTGTGGAGAATGCTTTGAACATGGAGCTTGTCAACCGTGTTTTATTTGGCGTGGCTCAGTTCTCTACACTTGGAGAAGCACCCAAGGCGACACAGGCTTACAGCATATAAAAATTTGTAGAAAGATGTCAAAAAAAGTAAAAAAAAAAAAAAACCAAACAGGATTTACACTTGGAAAAATAGACCCACCAAAAACCCCACTGACGTTATAAAGCTGCTTAGTCTAATCAACCTGTCACGTGTGTGATTTCTGTTGTCGTTGTTGTTTGTTCATTGTTTGGTTGGTTTTGTTTGGTTGGGTTTTTTTAATCTTCTGTTCTAAAAATGGAGAGTTTACCTCAAGAAATTCTTTCTGCTTGGAAACAGATCACCTCAAAGACGCTCACAGCAGAGAGCAGTGGGCAGGGAAGCTCAATAAAGCAGACCTGGGTGTGGAAAACAGAGGGAAAACCAGGACATTCAGGCTCTTTTCAGCATTCCCTTCTCCTACTGGGGTGGTCTGGCATTCCCCAGTGGAGAAGTTGCTGTTCACTTTCAGATAGACTGAGGCACAAGAGCCAGTTGGAGAAATCAAGGCACATGTCCAAGCTTGAAGTCCTTTCTGAAGTATCTTAAGATAAACTTGGTGTTATTTAAACTTTCTATGCTGCTCTTTCTCCATTCCCTGGAGAAATTCCCCTTTCCAGCCCAGGCTGGGGTAAGGAAGCAGAGAGATTAGATGCTAGCTAAATGCTCTCAGTGTTTACCCCAAGGAATCGAGAGGCAACTGGATTATTTAAGGTCACAAGAGAGGCCCTTCCTTGTGTCTGCCCCCGTGTCTTGGACATACACGTGAGCCCAGAAGTCTCATTCTCTGTTTTGCTAAAGCTTCCACCTTAAAATCAATGGAAAGACATTTCCTTTCACCACAGTGTTACTAACAGCCTCAAAGAGATGTCAAGACAGCATTAGAAAGGAGGTTGGGATCCTTTTTCTTAGGTTGTTGTTGTTGTTGGTTTGATTTTCTTTTGAATTGATCCTAGTTAAAAAGAAATAAAGTCTATACTATTTAAATTGGAATCCCGTTGTTACTTGGTAAAGGCAAAGCTTCTGTACCTTTGTTATAATTAATTGTATACCTGTGTATGTAAATATAAGGCATTCCTATTTTGCAGTCCAGAACAAAAAAGAAAAAAAAAACAAACCTATTTGTAATATAGAATAAAGTTTATTAAAAAAAAAAATAAAGAAATAAAAATGCCCTGGGCTGTGATTGCTGCTTCCTGTGTCAAATGGAGCCAGAGGGAACTGAAGTCAAGGAAAGGCTGGAAAAGGCCTTTAAGA
>VYZQ01035217.1:12464-23112 GCA_013400655.1 Mystacornis crossleyi | reverse complement strand
GTCAGATCTGGAGGTTTCTGTAAATTGCAGTTCAAACCCAGAGGAAGAACTCCTGTTTCCTTTTCTGAATTGAAATTTTCTTTTGGTGTCAAATTAAAAATATGACAGTGAAGTGGCCCCTTGCGCCATCTCCATAGTGCTTAATTATTTGATTGGACACTGTTTTAGAGATTTCTTCGTTCAGAAATTGTTCTACTCCTCCTGAAAGGCATTTTTTTTTTCGTACAGGCTCAAAGAGGATTCCTAAAATGGCTAGTTGCCTGTGAAACGTTGTCTTTTTGTTCTTTTTCTTTTTTTGAGGGGGGGGGGGTTACCTCAAGTAACATATGGATGAATGTTGTATTCCTACTGAGTATTTTCTGTCATTTTACAAGTGTGTTTTTAAATTAAGCATCTGCTAGAAAGCAATGGTAGTTAATGACTTTGTTTCTTGGCCAGGACAAAGTTTAGTTTCCTTTTGTGATTAGTTGTGTGTCATCACAGAAAGTAGACTAATGTTATTTTGAGTTTGTCTTACTTTTTTTTTTTTCCTAGACATATTGGGCTCAATAGCTCAACATCACAAATTATTCTATGTGCTTTAGTTTCAAATTTTTCATGTAGAATCCAAGTTTTAGCATCAGGATTCAATTAAATGATAGTTTGATTTGACTGAAAAATTAATGGTCCAGAACTGAAACTTTGTAGTATTTTTTAAAGTTCTTATTTTCAGTATTTCTGTTTTGAATAAAAATCTGGACTCAGACCAGTAACATAAAGCTACATGTTCTCTCATCAGCTAAACATACATAATGATTAAATTTAACAGTGATTGTTTTCTCATTGCTTCTTTTGGCTGCATAGGTATCTTTCTGCATTCGTAAAATTAATTCCCTGGCCATAAGTGGCACTATACTGACTTGCTGAGAAAAGTTTCTTGCTACTGTCTGTTGTCCTTTTCAGGAAATAATGATTTGCCAAGTACAAATCATATTCTATAATTATGTCATCTTCAGTGACAGCTTGAACATTTGACTCCTGTTTACGCTTGAATTGGACATATTGATTTTTCATTTTAATGATAAACAGATTGGCATGTAATACATTTGACAATACATCTGCTTAAAATGTGTTAAGATCGCTGAATGAAAGAAGGGTTTGCAATGCAGGCTAGTGGAGGCACTCGAGCCAAAAGTAAAATGAGGATTCGTGCTACTCTAGGTAATTCCCAACCAAAGAATTCAGTCCCTTTAATCTGGTATCATAGCAGGCATATTTATAACTGACTTTTCTGGTTTGCTTTTAGTCTGTCTTCTGGCCAGGAGAGATTCTGTAGCCAAGAATACTGGAAGTATTAAAAAAAAAAAAAAATTGTGGCTTTTTTGAAAAAAATTTTTGGGTTTGAATTTTGATTTGCTCTCACAGAACATACTACAAATAAAAATGGAATTTGGCATAACTACAGAGTTGAACCTCTTGTTACCTGTGCATTCAGTTCTAAATAGTTTCATCTTTGCTGTTCTATATGTCTATGTATCTTCATGAGTTAGGGGAATGTGTAATGACTGCATTAAAAACACCTTCTACTAATTTGTTGTTTTTGGATAAAGATGAAAGTTTCCAGGAATACTCCAATTTTGCTGATTGTAATGGTTTACTTAACCCCCTAAAGTTTCTTTAGAACTTAAATTCATACTTTAAATTTGAGTACTTAAAATTTTCCTGTGGACTTGCATGAAAAACAGAGTGCTTGACTTTATTATATGCTATCTAAATGTTATCTAAATGTAAAAGACAGTTATTTAGTTTTAGTAGGCACTGTGATGTAAATACTTGTTTCCAAGTAGAGTATTCCTATCAGATACCAGGTATTACATAAAAACATGGAAGTATATATATACACACACATAGAGACACTGTGTATGCACTCAAAAGCATGATTGGTAAACGTTTGAAATGCTGTGGATAGAGCAGATTTAACCAGAAAATTACTGACGTCTTTTGACAAAAACCCCACAGAAGCTGTAATGGTGGAATTGGTTGTGAATGCAGCAGTGTTTCAAGTGAAAATGTACTAAAAGAATGTCTAAGTATTTATAATAAAAACCTTATGGTTGGTAGTTTGGAAAGCATGGAATTGAGAGCTTTGAATAATCTTGATATTTGGACTGCTGTGCTGCCTGTCACTGAACATGTTGAGGATCTTCTCAATCAGTGAAGCCATCACATGTGTTCTGTCCTGAACATCTTTGTCCATAGTGATTTTTAAGGCTATTTCTCTCTTCATACTTTCACAATTTGAAACTTGAAGACAAGTGGTTCATAGTCGTGTACCACAGAAGACTGTGTTTTTTATTATTAAGTAAACCATGAACAGTTTCAGAGTAACAGCAGGTTTTTTTGTTGCTCAAAGTGAAGTGAACCTGAATGGTTTGTCCTGACAGAGCTTCTCCTAGGCTGTCTTTGGTGGGGGTGTTTGTGTTCAGGCTTGGTTTTTAAGGTGAAGGTGATACAATGATTGCTCTAAGAGCTCTAAGGGTACCATATTTCTGTTGGTAGTTTGTTGCTGGTATTTAGTCTATTTGAACACCATGCTCTTCACTCTGTGACTTACTAATACTTTTCTGTACTTCCATGTTTTCTTTGATCTCATTTCCTTGTATTTTCAGGATGCTGCTTTCATAAGTACTGCTGTATTTAATGGTGCAAATGATAAATCCATATTCAGGTTCTGTGGTCTTTGAGCATGGCCTGTCCTTACTTTACTTGCATTTCTGAAGAGTCAGAGAATAGAAGACTCTCCAGATTCATTATGTTCCTGTGTTTTATTCAGCTTCTATGGTGTAGAAGTAAAGTATCCATGCTTGTTTGAAAAAAAAAAATTGTAAATTGAGTATTGATTAATTGTAGTCAGTTAATAGGGAAGGTGTAGAGGATACTCCAAGAAATGTAGAGATCTACAGATGGTTGCTTTAGCAACAGAAAAGCATTTTTCAGTTCAAGAAGGAACCGCATACCTTAAAAAAAAATGCATCTGTTAAATAAAAGTATAAAGAAACAAGGAGCTGCTCGTTATACTTGATTGCATACAGTGGTGGTATGTTTTCTCTCCCAAATAAACATACCTTTCCTGCCAGTCAGGTGTCTGAATTGGGATGGGGAGGATAAAAAAGACAAGCTTTCAGGCACATAAGCTTTTCTTCGTGCTTGACTAGATGCAGCACACAATTACTACAGGTCCTGTAGGCACAGGGGTCTGGTACAGTACGCTTGTCCAGTAGTGGTAGAGGTTTTTTCACGTAAAATGTGTATTTAAGCGTATAAAACCACAAAGATGGTATCTCGAATTTGTTCTTAGGAAAATATGTCATCTTATCTTAATTTTCTCATTAGTGAGATATATGATAAATTACTGGAGACTTAGCTACTGTGGCATTATTTACATTAACTGATACAGCATAATAGTGTGATGATGAAAAGGACCTGGGAGAGGAAGAGGGAAAGCAGAACTTGGACAGCTATCTACTGAAATGAAAGGAATCTTGACACCCACTATGTTTTAAGTTGTTTTCAGTTGTAAAAGAGGCATTTTGATTATATTACTAGACATTAATGCATACCTCACGCCACAAAAAAGCTCCAAACAAAGCTCTCGAACTGCTGCCCCACAACCTACCACAGCAAAACCTGGGGCTGTGTCATCACTTGGCGAGGCAGTTCAGTAGCTGTTTTGACTTGGATTTGCATCTAGTTCTAAATAGCAGAATTTAGAGTTCCCATTTCAAATAGAGGTTCTTATTTTCTTTCCTTCTGTGATAACATCTTGATTTCTGGAAAAGGCTAGGAGCTCTTTGAGTCGGTGCCTGGCTGTTGATACACAGCTCATCAAGGCAGAGATCTAAGTGCCAACTGTGAATAGTAAAGAGTCTGTACATTCTATTAAAATACCTTTGCTAGCTACAAATAAAAGGGTAGCAGGCGAGCCACCTGGCAATGCCCCAAGTACATCTCAGGTCATGGAAGCCTCCTGGCAGAGACAGAACTAAAGAGAACTCATGTCGTATGTGATTGTTGTGAAGGTGAGGGTTGGGGTGTGTGTGCATTAGCTGGGGGGAGTGTTGCGCTTTAGAGCACAGCTCCAGAAACAGTGGAAAAAGATAATTTGGTTTATGACTTGTGTTTGGCACATAGCAATGAGCAGGAATCTTCTTGCCAGACCCTCTGTTCCTCTTCAGAACCACAAAAATAATAGAAATAGGCTGTTGGAAAAGGAAGATGGATGTTTGTAAAGGACTCTTGAAACTGGCAAAAGTTAGACAATGCTGAATATTTGAGCTGAGCCCTCCCTTCTCTTCCTGGTCTCCTGCTGATTTTAATATGATTTGGTTGTTACTCGAGTTGTTCCTATAGTCAGATTACATGTGGGTATTTATAATTATCCCTGCTATTTCTTTTCTTTGTGGATTTTTTTTGGTCACACTTGCATGCATTTTGTGTCTTCAGTTATGTTATAAACCCTGAATAGTGGGGTGTGGGAAAGATTAGCCTTCTCTCCACTATGACGTGGGTCTAACCTCTGGAAGGTGGCTTTTCACTGTGATTAAAGCACACAAGAGAGCAGGAATGAGGATGACTGGTTTTTGGGTACCCATGTTCTTCTCAACCACAGCTGTGTCTTTTCCTACTAGACTTTCAGAGCTAGTGAAACCCTAATCCTAATCTAGTTGGCAGTCTCCTAGGGTGCCATACTGTGGAGTGAGCAAACACTTCTCTGTTTTATTTGTGGCTGGGCACAATGAAAGCAAAGTGGTGCCTGTTGCCATGATGCTGGACTGGAGAGCTGCTGGACACTGGTGCATTTGAAATATGAGTCCCAACACTGCTGCTTGTATCTTTTCCTGCTTAAGGATGTCTGCCCATGTGTCTTTTTGCTCCCACTGCCTGATTCAGCAGCTGTGAGCTGCAGGCAGCAGCACATGTGCATTGGCTAAAATAACCAGCCAGCCTCTCCCTTTGCTCTTGCCAGAGTCTCATGTTGTTGAAAAGAGTTTTTAGGATCAGATCCGGCTTCTCAGTTTACGTTATTCCTTTGCCCAAGACCAGCAGGAAGGCCTCATCAGGGTGGCCTGTCCTCTTATTCTTTTCTAGATCAAGTTTAAAAAATAGTAATTTGGGGAATTTAGTACAGTAGCTAAGTGGTTCTTATTTTAACTTTAAAGTAGTATTACATATCAGGCAAATGTCTTCTAGAAACAGGCTTTAGGGGTTTTTTTACAGTTTTTTTTCAAGACCTCATTTTTATTTTTACTCTTTTAAACATGTTAACATACTGTGTGAGTTTCTACATGCCTTTCACTTTACTTTAGGAAGCAAGGGCTTTTGTTCTTCAGTTGCCCAGTGCAGACTTACAGGCCAGGTAGGTAGAAATGCAGGTTGCTTGCTATTCTCTTCAAACTGATCCCATGTATGTGAATGATGTGAATATGAACTTTGTAAATGCAAATATCATCTTCTTAGGGCGAGAGCCTGGACCTTATGCCCAGAGCAAAGTGCACTCTCCTTTATCTCTGGGCACTTGCTTGTACATTCTGGTCCAAACATTCTTATGACAAGATGCATCCTGAATCAAATTTTTATTATTGAGTTAAAAGACCCTGAAAACTGTTTTTATAAAAGATATGTTGAAAGGCCATCAAATTTAGGACCAGGTACAGCTATAATTTTACAGGCATTAGGCATCTGAAATAACTTTGCCGAAAGATTACACCTGGATTTGTCATCTGTTTTCTAGGAAGTACTTGAACAGTGTTTTATGCACACAAAAAGACTTACTTCATAATAGAAGGAGCTCTGAGATTTACATTCCAATATTCAGTAACACTTTAAAGTGCTTTTTTCATTCTCATAATAGAGCTGTGATAAACTATGTATTTTAAACATATCAAATGAAATTTACAAAAAAATTCTATGTGGAATCTTGATTCTGCATATTTGAAGTGGAAAGTGTCCCGTAAGGTTAGGTCAGCTTTTTGAAAACCACATCTATTAACAGAGATGTAGCTTTACTTATTATCTAAGTAGTTGACTTAAATTACACTTTCATCTACGAATGCTTGATGTGTGCAGAAGATTCCCTGGGGCTGCATCTTGCAGTCTGGGAGGAAACAAATGAAGAGTTGCTGTTTCATCAAACAGGCAAAACACTTGCAGTATGTTTGAGTGCAGTGGAAGAAATTTTCCTGACAGGCTGGAATGAAGGCTAGGCCTGTAAGGAGGTTGTATTCCAGCAAAAAGATGTGTGTCCAATTCCTGCATCAGCCAGCTGTTGATGTGCACTCCCTTGACATAAGGAACAGCAATGCATCACTGTCAGAATGTCACGCTGGCTTTTAAGGGTCAATTCTCTGTTGCTTGGATGTCTTGTAGTGACCAAAGTTCTGTCATGTCTCTACATGGTAGAGTAGAGTAAAAGGTTTTTTTTCTTTTCAAATTTGACTTCAAGCAGTGCTAGACCTCCTATTTCTGAGGGATAATATGTTTTCTCTGTAATGTGGACAATGCCTTTTGCAGAAAAGATACTGAAATGCTTCCCTTTGGCTGCTGTAAACGATATAGAATGGAGAGCATGCTACCTGCCACACACCTCTGAGCAAGGAATCAGTAAGGTGACCGAATCAGCTAAATAATCCCGTTGGACTGCATCCTCAAGGAGTGTCAGGAATCAGCGTCTTGGGTAGCTCAGAGAATCACAGTGTGGCCTAGGCAGTGTGCCTGTGGCTGTACCACCACAGAGTGTGACACAGACTGTATGCTACATGTAGGTCCAAATGTTTCTGGCTGTGCTGGGATGTTCTGTATTTATTTTCAGACAGATGCTCTTACTACAGACCTAATTAACAAGTGTCATTGCATGAACATTATTTTTCTGTGCAAAGTTTAGTTCAGTGTGTGTGTACTACGGGGGACTTGGCAGGGGGAGAGATATTTGGACATGCATTGATCACCCATTTCACTTTATTTTCACTTCTCTTTAGTTGGGATGATATAGTTGGTTTAAAAACCTCAATCATTAAGGCTGCTGTAGAGTTAAATGGCTGTTGCAGAGATTTGCTGTGACTTGGAAAGGCTGCTGTTACAGCAAGGAATATTGAGGGGAAAGCTCTCATTAGCTGAATATTTAAGTGAAGTGTGAGTTGAACCACACGTGAATTTAGCAGTTTAAATTATTGTAGTGATAACATAATCCACTGAAGAGATGGGCATTGCCATCATTCTTGCTGGTGATTAATCACTTACCAAGTTAGGGAGAAATTTTAAGGAGAGTTGGTTATATTGCTGCTTCTCCCAGCAAAGCAAATAAGCAGTGGCTGAAGGAGTTACCTACCTGTCTGTGGAGGTAAGTATGTGAGTAGAAAGGAGGGAGGAAAGTGGTGGCTCTTAATAGGTGGTGTATATTAAGTATATACACTGAATATAAAAAAATCCAGCCATCTAAAAAAATCTCTTCTTAATTTTTTTCTCCCTTTTTATCAATAAAAATGTTATTGATCTTGGAATACTTACTGTATCAAGTTAATTCAAAAAATCCATTTATTTAAAGGCTAAAATTTGCATATATAATTATTTCTTGCATGTATGTTTGAGGAGCTTTTGTCTGCTCAGTTCTTGTAAATAGGTAAACTTTTCAACTATTTGATAAATCATAACCATCTTGCTCTAAAATCATTTGCTAGCATCAGAGGAGATAATGTTGACCACTTTCTTAAAGTTCTTCCCTACTTCTACTATTTTTTTGTCAAGTGTAATTCATATCTCCATGCTCTTCCTGAGAAGGAAAATCTGTTTGGGAGGATCTTGGATAAAATCTTGGTCCTCCTGAGGATTATGACAAAGTTTTCTCTGCAAAGCCACAAATGCAACCCATTCCCACAGAAAGTGATTAAAGCAGACAATGTGGATCCCCACCTCACGTTTGTCCGTCGCAGCATACTCGCAGTTTGAGAGAGGACTCGGTTTTGTCGTGCATGACCAGCTTGTGGCCTCACCGTGCCTGTGTTTGGAAGGCTGCAGCTTTGGTGTGTACCTGTGACGTGCCAAGTAGCATGGTCTACTTGAGAAAGAACTGAGTTGAGTCTGGGAGCAGCTTCTTTGTATCTATAAGGTTCTGGACCCCATCAGAGTGGGTCCAGCACTGCGCTGAGGTGGTGCTATGGTGCTGGAAACCCTTATATCACACTGCTCTCAGCATTGCTGCTCTCAAAACTTGCTCAAGAGGCCCTGGAGAATGTTTTTGTGTTGCCTCATGTAGGATCTGCCCAGCTCCTTGTAGGCAGAGAGGTAGGAGTAGCATTATTATCGTGCTTTTGCAGATAATGTGCATGATAATCTGTTTTGCTCTGGACTCTGCTGCAGGTCTCTATGGAAGAGCTAGGAGACTGGTGTGTTCAAATCTTGGAGTTCCTTACCCATTATGACTTTACCAGTTTAATAGGTTTCAGTTGTAAATAATCTGTGTTGACTATTTGGCTGATGAATTGTTTCACACCTGCTTTTCCCTGCCTTTTTTTTGGGGGGGTGTGGAATTATCTGGGGAAAACTGCAGATCAGGTGAAGCTGGAACCTGAATAGCAAGGGTCAAATAAAAATGGTGGGAAAGGCTTGCAAAGGTGGCAGAAGCGCAATCAAGATTGCAGTTAGATATGTGAGTGCTTTTTGAAGAATAGATGTGTGGTTGGTCACTTCAGAAAATTATATATCCAGAGAGGCACATAGATTCAGGTATAGAAAGCATGGAGCATATCTGAAATAATGGATGGGCTTCATTTATCGACTTCATGAAGTCATAAAGTTAATTAGCGAAAATGGAGGCAGGCTGGTGGTGGTAATGTTATGTCTAACTTATTCTGCTTAAAACCCAGAATGTGAATCATATTTATAAGGGGATCCCAAGAAAGGTGTATGTTGAATTGTCCAGATGTTTGAGTTCATGCTCTGTTATTTATCTGTTGTAGGCTCAAATGATGAATAATGGGGATACTATAGACCAGCTGTCCTGGAGGTGCTGGGGAGATTGTTTTATTCTAACTGCAAATTGTTTCATTTCCTGATGATTTCTTATCACTAATTTAGGCATTTCTAAATAAGTGCAGGAAGTCATTCTGGAAACCATAACATTATGATCTATTTTTTAACAACATCTGAAAGTATTTTTGAATAGGCCTAAGCCACTGAAGTCCTCGAGGTTTTATGAAAGGCCAGAATTGACACTGATCACATTTGCTACTGAAGTTTTTTGAGATACAGTATGTGGTTCAGCAAAACAATTTGAATTGGAGTCAAAGATTTGCTAAAAAGGAGTTGGAGCAAGACTGTGCATGCTTTTCTTGGAAGAAAGAGGAATTTTGCAGTGTACACTTGTATAATGGATATTGAAAAAGCCACTACTACTGGCTCTGTTTTATAATGCCATATGAGTAGCGAAGAATGTCAGTTCAACTGAAATATTAATTTTTACCTCCAAAATTAACATAAAATCTGAATCTAATAGCAAAGAAAATAATCAATGCCTATTTAAGAATAGGTTGAAATTATATGTTCAATTTATTGAATATAGAGCGGTTTTATTAAAAACNAAGTGTGTTAAAGTGTGTTTTGTTTTGAAGCCATAATAGCTAATGTTTGCAAAAATACGTGCTTTAAATTTTATTCCTAAATCCAGAGGTGGGGAAAGAACAGAATTTTAAAAACATGGAGTATTGGTGTTCTTTTTGCATCAACTCTAATGAGCATCTTCTTGTGTGCAGTCTGGCAGCTATCAATTCCAAGCCTAGAAGGGCTCAGAGTCTGCTAAATGCCTGAAATAAAGCCAGCAAAACACTGAGCAGCAGGGATGCAGGAGCAATCTTAAAAGCTCCTGCACCTGCCACATGTGTCCAGTCACTGCAGATCTGAGCATAAAAAGCTTGCTGGATACCTGTGGGAGGGCTAGGCACACTTGTGCTCCTGCTGCACATTATTGCATCTGTCAACATATCATAGCTGTGGCTAGATTTACATGGTGTTACTGACAAAACAGAGTATGTTTGTGCTGCCTGTCAAAGGCCTCCTATTTATTATTATTGTTCTTTTTTTCTCCTAGAGTACAGAAAAGATGGGCAGACAGTTCTGCAGCTCAGCTACTAGGTAGTGTGAAGTAGCTGTAATGTTGGCTTAACCCACGGCTGAAAGACTCCTCTGTTGACAGAAGGTCACCAGGATGGCACTTCGGCTGCCTGAAAAGGCTTTTGCTTTCCTGTTCAGTGTAAGCACCCTTTCCTGAGCAAAAGTGAGTAGGCTGTAACATTTCAATGTGCTAGGAACTCCTGGCTGCCAGAAGTGGACTCTGAGTCCATATGAAGCTAGGTGTGAACTATTGTGCATGGGACTAGCCCAGATACAAAGGAGAGAAAATGTGAAGGTGATAGAAAACTGCTGCTGCTTCAGCTTTTCTGCTCTGAGGAGGCACAATAAAAAGACAGCTTAGACTCGAGGCCAAACTCTCTCCAGTGGGGATTTTGCCATATAATTTTATGTGTTGGGGATGAGTGGGAAATAATACAAAAGAGAATATAACATAATAGGGTGGGGGGCATTTACATATTCCTGATGGACTGTTCATACAGATGTAAAT
>VYZQ01035213.1:0-21452 GCA_013400655.1 Mystacornis crossleyi | reverse complement strand
ACCCGTCCCAGTGAACTCCCACATAAGGGGAATAAAAAGGGTGTATCACTTTTGGAAAGAGGGGCAGGCAACTCAGGAAATGGTTAAGGATGTCTCTAGGTCAGGCAGGAAGAAAATTAGAGAGGCAAAAGCCCAATTAGAACTTAACCTGGCCACTTTTATGAAGAATAATAAAAAATGTTTTTATAAATACAGTAATGGCAAAAGGAGGGTCAAGGAAAATCTCCATTCTTTATTGGATGTGGGGGAAATATAGCTACCAAAGATGAGGAAAAGGCTGAGGTATTTAAGACCATCTTTGCCTCAGTTTTCAACAGTAAGGCAGGTCGTCCTCAGGACAACTGACCTCCTGAGCTGGTAGACAGGGATAGGAAGCAGAATAGTTCCCCTGTAATCCAGAAGGAAGCAGTTAGTGACTTGCTGAGCTACTTAGATGCTCGCAAGTCTATGGGACCAGTGGGGATCCATTCTAGGGTGATGAGTGAGCTGGTGAAGGAGCTTGCCAAGCCACCCTCCATGATTTACCATTAGTCCTGGCTCACTGGAGAGGTCCCAGATGACTGGAGATGCCAATGTGACCCCATCCCAAAGAAGGGCTGAAAGGAGGATCTAGGAAACTCCATGCCTGTCAGCCTGACCTCAGTGCCCAGCAAGGTTATGTAATATATGATATTGAGTGCGATCACAGCACCTACAGGATGGCCCAGGGATCAGACCCAGCAAGCATGGATTTTGGAGGGGCAGGTCCTACCTGACCAGCCTGATCTCCTTTTATGACCAATTGACCCTCCTTGTGGATGTTGTTTACCTGGACTTCATCAAAGCCTTTGACACCATCTCCCATGCCACACTCCTAGAAAAGGTGGCAGCCCATGGCTTGGACAGGTGCAAACTCTTGGTTTAAGAACTGGCTGGATGGCCAGGCCCAGAANCAGCCTGATCTCCTTTTATGACCAGTTGACCCTCCTGGTGGATGTTGTTTACCTGGACTTCATCAAAGCCTTTGACACCATCTCCCATGCCACACTCCTAGAAAAGGTGGCAGCCCATGGCTTGGACAGGTGCAAACTCTTGGTTTAAGAACTGGCTGGATGGCCAGGCCCAGAAAGTGGTGGTGAATGGTATTGCATCCAGTTGGTGGCCAGTCAGTAGTGGTGTCCCCTAGGGATCTGTGTTGGGCCTAGTCCTGCTTAATATCTTTATTGATAATCTGGATGAGGCGACTGAGTCTACCAGATGACACTAAATTGGGTACCAGTGTTGATCTGCTGGAGGGTAGGAGGGCTCTACAGGGGGACTTGGACAGGATGGATAGATGGGCCAAATCCAATGATATGAGGTTTAACAAGACCAAGTGTCAGGTTCTGCACTTTGGCTACAACAACCCCCTGCAGTGCTACAGGCTGGGGACAGAGTGGCTGGACAGAGGTCAGGCAGAAAGGAACCTGAGGAAGTGTCCTGGTTTAAAAGACAGGTGTCTACCAAGGAAGGCGGGAACCTTCCTGGAATGGAAAATATGATCCCCTTCCCTCCAAATTATTATAACTTTGAAATTATGGGGCTTTCAGGCAAAGATATGGGAAAAGCAATAACAGTTCTTTACTAGAATATATAACAAGACAAACAAACAACAACAACAGCAACAACAAACAGAACCAGAAACGCAGTAACAGCCTTCTCTCAGTCGTCAAGCTCTTTCCCCTTTGGTGTAGTTATGACCATGGCCGGCAGGAGCACTGGTGGCTCTCGGCTGGTCAGGGCAGGTGTGATGATTCCCCTGCGGCTGCAGGGGGTGCTGTGGGGTGAGCTCAGCCGCCTCTCCATATGGCAATGGTGGTTGAGGTGACAAGGGGAGGTTGCTCCCTTTGCAAAACTCACAGGGAGCAGCGAATCTCAGTGCCACTCCAGGTGGTGAGCTGGACTGTAGCACTAGCCTTGGAGTAGTTAGCTGAAATAGCAGAGGTGAGCTGACCTGGGGCAGCAAACGAAGTGCAGCAATAACCCTGAAGCAGTGGCAGGAACAGCATGGGGCCGGGCAGACCCTGGGTGTCAAGCTAAAGCGTAGAAAAAGCCCTGGAGCAGAGTCAGAAACAGTGGGGGCTGAGTGGCCCCGGGAAGAGAGAGAAGGTGGAGGGGAGGTGTTTTGGGTTTCCCCTGGCTCTCACGTGTCCCGTCTGATGTCCTGGCAACACCAGGCAGCAGCCAGGCTCTGGCAAGCTGCCAGGAGGTGCTTCCTCTAGAGAGACAGAGGAGGTGGGGGTCTCGGGTTTACCCTGAGGCATCCAAGCAGATGGTGAGGGCCCCTCCCAGTGAGGTCGGGTGTTGAAAAGCCCCAGTTCAACGGCTGCTCCTGTGAGCAGAGGCTCACTACGGTAAGGAGAAACAGTGAAGGAAAAAACTCTGCAGTAGAAGTGAATCTTCTCTGCAGCAGCAGTTCAACACCAAACCCACAACCATCTGTCCTCTGACCTGAGCAAGGACTCCCTCCCCCCAGTTAAGAGACAGCTGCAACCACACCACCTTCCCTCTCCTGCCCAGAACCATTTCAAATGAAATTCCAAGATGCCCAGCTAGGTCTTTTGTCTCTTAAGTACATTCATCATCTCCAAGGCGACAAATGGGAAGAAAATTCCCTGGGGGGAAAAAAAAAAACTAACTCCCAACGGAAGGATATTTGTCGCAGGGTTTCTTTGCCCGAAGCTGTCGATATTTGTCGCAGGGTTTCTTTGCCCGAAGCTGTCGATATTTGTCGCAGGGTTTCTTTGCCCGAAGCTGTCGATATTTGTCGCAGGGTTTCTTTGCCCGAAGCTGTCGATATTTGTCGCAGGGTTTCTTTGCCCGAAGCTGTCGATATTTGTCGCAGGGTTTCTTTGCCCGAAGCTGTCGATATTTGTCGCAGGGTTTCTTTGCCCGAAGCTGTCGATATTTGTCGCAGGGTTTCTTTGCCCGAAGCTGTCGATATTTGTCGCAGGGTTTCTTTGCCCGAAGCTGTCGATATTTGTCG
Source organism: Mystacornis crossleyi (assembly GCA_013400655.1). Lineage (NCBI taxonomy): Eukaryota > Metazoa > Chordata > Aves > Passeriformes > Timaliidae > Mystacornis > Mystacornis crossleyi. Next base: position 18,448 of record VYZQ01035213.1, on the reverse strand, counting down.
CAGGGTTTCTTTGCCCGAAGCTGTCGATATTTGTCGCAGGGTTTCTTTGCCCGAAGCTGTCGATATTTGTCGCAGGGTTTCTTTGCCCGAAGCTGTCGATATTTGTCGCAGGGTTTCTTTGCCCGAAGCTGTCGATATTTGTCGCAGGGTTTCTTTGCCCGAAGCTGTCGATATTTGTCGCAGGGTTTCTTTGCCCGAAGCTGTCGATATTTGTCGCAGGGTTTCTTTGCCCGAAGCTGTCGATATTTGTCGCAGGGTTTCTTTGCCCGAAGCTGTCGATATTTGTCGCAGGGTTTCTTTGCCCGAAGCTGTCGATATTTGTCGCAGGGTTTCTTTGCCCGAAGCTGTCGATATTTGTCGCAGGGTTTCTTTGCCCGAAGCTGTCGATATTTGTCGCAGGGTTTCTTTGCCCGAAGCTGTCGATATTTGTCGCAGGGTTTCTTTGCCCGAAGCTGTCGATATTTGTCGCAGGGTTTCTTTGCCCGAAGCTGTCGATATTTGTCGCAGGGTTTCTTTGCCCGAAGCTGTCGATATTTGTCGCAGGGTTTCTTTGCCCGAAGCTGTCGATATTTGTCGCAGGGTTTCTTTGCCCGAAGCTGTCGATATTTGTCGCAGGGTTTCTTTGCCCGAAGCTGTCGATATTTGTCGCAGGGTTTCTTTGCCCGAAGCTGTCGATATTTGTCGCAGGGTTTCTTTGCCCGAAGCTGTCGATATTTGTCGCAGGGTTTCTTTGCCCGAAGCTGTCGATATTTGTCGCAGGGTTTCTTTGCCCGAAGCTGTCGATATTTGTCGCAGGGTTTCTTTGCCCGAAGCTGTCGATATTTGTCGCAGGGTTTCTTTGCCCGAAGCTGTCGATATTTGTCGCAGGGTTTCTTTGCCCGAAGCTGTCGATATTTGTCGCAGGGTTTCTTTGCCCGAAGCTGTCGATATTTGTCGCAGGGTTTCTTTGCCCGAAGCTGTCGATATTTGTCGCAGGGTTTCTTTGCCCGAAGCTGTCGATATTTGTCGCAGGGTTTCTTTGCCCGAAGCTGTCGATATTTGTCGCAGGGTTTCTTTGCCCGAAGCTGTCGATATTTGTCGCAGGGTTTCTTTGCCCGAAGCTGTCGATATTTGTCGCAGGGTTTCTTTGCCCGAAGCTGTCGATATTTGTCGCAGGGTTTCTTTGCCCGAAGCTGTCGATATTTGTCGCAGGGTTTCTTTGCCCGAAGCTGTCGATATTTGTCGCAGGGTTTCTTTGCCCGAAGCTGTCGATATTTGTCGCAGGGTTTCTTTGCCCGAAGCTGTCGATATTTGTCGCAGGGTTTCTTTGCCCGAAGCTGTCGATATTTGTCGCAGGGTTTCTTTGCCCGAAGCTGTCGATATTTGTCGCAGGGTTTCTTTGCCCGAAGCTGTCGATATTTGTCGCAGGGTTTCTTTGCCCGAAGCTGTCGATATTTGTCGCAGGGTTTCTTTGCCCGAAGCTGTCGATATTTGTCGCAGGGTTTCTTTGCCCGAAGCTGTCGATATTTGTCGCAGGGTTTAAATTCCCTGGGGGGAAAAAAAAAAACTAACTCCCAACAGGGTGCTGGTCAACAGTTGACTGAACATGAGCCAACAGTGTGCCCAGGTGGCCAAGAAGGCCAGTGGCATCCTGGCCTGTATCAGGAACAGTCAGCCAAGGGAAATCTGCCTCAGCAGAGCCGGAAATCTGCCTCAGCAGAGCCGGAAATCTGCCTCAGCAGAGCCGGAAATCTGCCTCAGCAGAGCCGGAAATCTGCCTCAGCAGAGCCGGAAATCTGCCTCAGCAGAGCCGGAAATCTGCCTCAGCAGAGCCGGAAATCTGCCTCAGCAGAGCCGGAAATCTGCCTCAGCAGAGCCGGAAATCTGCCTCAGCAGAGCCGGAAATCTGCCTCAGCAGAGCCGGAAATCTGCCTCAGCAGAGCCGGAAATCTGCCTCAGCAGAGCCGGAAATCTGCCTCAGCAGAGCCGGAAATCTGCCTCAGCAGAGCCGGAAATCTGCCTCAGCAGAGCCGGAAATCTGCCTCAGCAGAGCCGGAAATCTGCCTCAGCAGAGCCGGAAATCTGCCTCAGCAGAGCCGGAAATCTGCCTCAGCAGAGCCGGAAATCTGCCTCAGCAGAGCCGGAAATCTGCCTCAGCAGAGCCGGAAATCTGCCTCAGCAGAGCCGGAAATCTGCCTCAGCAGAGCCGGAAATCTGCCTCAGCAGAGCCGGAAATCTGCCTCAGCAGAGCCGGAAATCTGCCTCAGCAGAGCCGGAAATCTGCCTCAGCAGAGCCGGAAATCTGCCTCAGCAGAGCCGGAAATCTGCCTCAGCAGAGCCGGAAATCTGCCTCAGCAGAGCCGGAAATCTGCCTCAGCAGAGCCGGAAATCTGCCTCAGCAGAGCCGGAAATCTGCCTCAGCAGAGCCGGAAATCTGCCTCAGCAGAGCCGGAAATCTGCCTCAGCAGAGCCGGAAATCTGCCTCAGCAGAGCCGGAAATCTGCCTCAGCAGAGCCGGAAATCTGCCTCAGCAGAGCCGGAAATCTGCCTCAGCAGAGCCGGAAATCTGCCTCAGCAGAGCCGGAAATCTGCCTCAGCAGAGCCGGAAATCTGCCTCAGCAGAGCCGGAAATCTGCCTCAGCAGAGCCGGAAATCTGCCTCAGCAGAGCCGGAAATCTGCCTCAGCAGAGCCGGAAATCTGCCTCAGCAGAGCCGGAAATCTGCCTCAGCAGAGCCGGAAATCTGCCTCAGCAGAGCCGGAAATCTGCCTCAGCAGAGCCGGAAATCTGCCTCAGCAGAGCCGGAAATCTGCCTCAGCAGAGCCGGAAATCTGCCTCAGCAGAGCCGGAAATCTGCCTCAGCAGAGCCGGAAATCTGCCTCAGCAGAGCCGGAAATCTGCCTCAGCAGAGCCGGAAATCTGCCTCAGCAGAGCCGGAAATCTGCCTCAGCAGAGCCGGAAATCTGCCTCAGCAGAGCCGGAAATCTGCCTCAGCAGAGCCGGAAATCTGCCTCAGCAGAGCCGGAAATCTGCCTCAGCAGAGCCGGAAATCTGCCTCAGCAGAGCCGGAAATCTGCCTCAGCAGAGCCGGAAATCTGCCTCAGCAGAGCCGGAAATCTGCCTCAGCAGAGCCGGAAATCTGCCTCAGCAGAGCCGGAAATCTGCCTCAGCAGAGCCGGAAATCTGCCTCAGCAGAGCCGGAAATCTGCCTCAGCAGAGCCGGAAATCTGCCTCAGCAGAGCCGGAAATCTGCCTCAGCAGAGCCGGAAATCTGCCTCAGCAGAGCCGGAAATCTGCCTCAGCAGAGCCGGAAATCTGCCTCAGCAGAGCCGGAAATCTGCCTCAGCAGAGCCGGAAATCTGCCTCAGCAGAGCCGGAAATCTGCCTCAGCAGAGGGGGACTCTGTGAGGGGATATCTAACAAAAACTAACTCCCAACAGGGTGCTGGACAACAGTCGACTGAACATGAGCCAACAGAGTGTGGCCAGCAGGACTAAGGAAGTAATTTTTCCCCTATATTTGGCACTGGTTACATGGCACCTTGATTGCTGTGTTCTGGGTGCCTCAATTTAGGAAGGATATTTGTCGCAGGGTTTCTTTGCCCGAAGCTGTCCCTCTGGTGACCCAGCTCCCTGTTCCGCGCCGACATCGGGGCAGGTATGGTTCAGTCTGCAAGGCAGACCTGGCTGATCCTGTGGGATCCTTTCCTGTCCCGCAGACCCGCTCTCGAGCTTGGCACACAGGCAAGCAGGCGATGAAGGCAAGGAGAAAAGGGGGACTCTGTGAGGGGATATCTAACTGAGTTTATTAGAGACCCTTGCTGAACCTCCTCAGCGAAGGGAAATCTGCCTCAGCAGAGCCCCAAGCAAGGTATGAACAGTCCTTTTTATTGAGGGGAGGGGAAAGGGACAGGAGGTGAGGAAGATCCAGTGGGAAAGATTCAGGGGGTGACCCGAGGGGTGAGGGACATCCCTAGGATCCAGTCCTCCAGAGAGAGTGGGGGATTCCCCNTTCCCTCCAAATTATTATAACTTTGAAATTATGGGGCTTTCAGGCAAAGATATGGGAAAAGCAATAACAGTTCTTTACTAGAATATATAACAAGACAAACAAACAACAACAACAGCAACAACAAACAGAACCAGAAACGCAGTAACAGCCTTCTCTCAGTCGTCAAGCTCTTTCCCCTTTGGTGTAGTTATGACCATGGCCGGCAGGAGCACTGGTGGCTCTCGGCTGGTCAGGGCAGGTGTGATGATTCCCCTGCGGCTGCAGGGGGTGCTGTGGGGTGAGCTCAGCCGCCTCTCCATATGGCAATGGTGGTTGAGGTGACAAGGGGAGGTTGCTCCCTTTGCAAAACTCACAGGGAGCAGCGAATCTCAGTGCCACTCCAGGTGGTGAGCTGGACTGTAGCACTAGCCTTGGAGTAGTTAGCTGAAATAGCAGAGGTGAGCTGACCTGGGGCAGCAAACGAAGTGCAGCAATAACCCTGAAGCAGTGGCAGGAACAGCATGGGGCCGGGCAGACCCTGGGTGTCAAGCTAAAGCGTAGAAAAAGCCCTGGAGCAGAGTCAGAAACAGTGGGGGCTGAGTGGCCCCGGGAAGAGAGAGAAGGTGGAGGGGAGGTGTTTTGGGTTTCCCCTGGCTCTCACGTGTCCCGTCTGATGTCCTGGCAACACCAGGCAGCAGCCAGGCTCTGGCAAGCTGCCAGGAGGTGCTTCCTCTAGAGAGACAGAGGAGGTGGGGGTCTCGGGTTTACCCTGAGGCATCCAAGCAGATGGTGAGGGCCCCTCCCAGTGAGGTCGGGTGTTGAAAAGCCCCAGTTCAACGGCTGCTCCTGTGAGCAGAGGCTCACTACGGTAAGGAGAAACAGTGAAGGAAAAAACTCTGCAGTAGAAGTGAATCTTCTCTGCAGCAGCAGTTCAACACCAAACCCACAACCATCTGTCCTCTGACCTGAGCAAGGACTCCCTCCCCCCAGTTAAGAGACAGCTGCAACCACACCACCTTCCCTCTCCTGCCCAGAACCATTTCAAATGAAATTCCAAGATGCCCAGCTAGGTCTTTTGTCTCTTAAGTACATTCATCATCTCCAAGGCGACAAATGGGAAGAAAATTCCCTGGGGGGAAAAAAAAAAACTAACTCCCAACAGGGTGCTGGTCAACAGTTGACTGAACATGAGCCAACAGTGTGCCCAGGTGGCCAAGAAGGCCAGTGGCATCCTGGCCTGTATCAGGAACAGTGTGGCCAGAAGGACTAAGGAAGTAATTTTTCCCCTATATTTGGCACTGGTTACATGGCACCTTGATTGCTGTGTTCTGGGTGCCTCAATCTAGGAAGGATAGTTGTCGCAGGGTTTCTTTGCCCGAAGCTGTCCCTCTGGTGACCCAGCTCCCTGTTCCGCGCCGACATCGGGGCAGGTATGGTTCAGTCTGCAAGGCAGACCTGGCTGATCCTGTGGGATCCTTTCCTGTCCCGCAGACCCGCTCTCGAGCTTGGCACTGAGGGGATATCTAACTGAGTTTATTAGAGACCCTTGCTGAACCTCCTCAGCCAAGGGAAATCTGCCTCAGCAGAGCCCCGCTAGGTATCCTGGCCTGTATCAGGAACAGTGTGGCCGTGACCCAGCTCCCTGTTCCGCGCCGACATCGGGGCAGGTATGGTTCAGGGAAATCTGCCTCAGCAGAGCCCCGCTAGGTATCCTGGCCTGTATCAGGAACAGTGTGGCCGTGACCCAGCTCCCTGTTCCGCGCCGACATCGGGGCAGGTATGGTTCAGGGAAATCTGCCTCAGCAGAGCCCCGCTAGGTATCCTGGCCTGTATCAGGAACAGTGTGGCCGTGACCCAGCTCCCTGTTCCGCGCCGACATCGGGGCAGGTATGGTTCAGGGAAATCTGCCTCAGCAGAGCCCCGCTAGGTATCCTGGCCTGTATCAGGAACAGTGTGGCCGTGACCCAGCTCCCTGTTCCGCGCCGACATCGGGGCAGGTATGGTTCAGGGAAATCTGCCTCAGCAGAGCCCCGCTAGGTATCCTGGCCTGTATCAGGAACAGTGTGGCCGTGACCCAGCTCCCTGTTCCGCGCCGACATCGGGGCAGGTATGGTTCAGGGAAATCTGCCTCAGCAGAGCCCCGCTAGGTATCCTGGCCTGTATCAGGAACAGTGTGGCCGTGACCCAGCTCCCTGTTCCGCGCCGACATCGGGGCAGGTATGGTTCAGGGAAATCTGCCTCAGCAGAGCCCCGCTAGGTATCCTGGCCTGTATCAGGAACAGTGTGGCCGTGACCCAGCTCCCTGTTCCGCGCCGACATCGGGGCAGGTATGGTTCAGGGAAATCTGCCTCAGCAGAGCCCCGCTAGGTATCCTGGCCTGTATCAGGAACAGTGTGGCCGTGACCCAGCTCCCTGTTCCGCGCCGACATCGGGGCAGGTATGGTTCAGGGAAATCTGCCTCAGCAGAGCCCCGCTAGGTATCCTGGCCTGTATCAGGAACAGTGTGGCCGTGACCCAGCTCCCTGTTCCGCGCCGACATCGGGGCAGGTATGGTTCAGGGAAATCTGCCTCAGCAGAGCCCCGCTAGGTATCCTGGCCTGTATCAGGAACAGTGTGGCCGTGACCCAGCTCCCTGTTCCGCGCCGACATCGGGGCAGGTATGGTTCAGGGAAATCTGCCTCAGCAGAGCCCCGCTAGGTATCCTGGCCTGTATCAGGAACAGTGTGGCCGTGACCCAGCTCCCTGTTCCGCGCCGACATCGGGGCAGGTATGGTTCAGGGAAATCTGCCTCAGCAGAGCCCCGCTAGGTATCCTGGCCTGTATCAGGAACAGTGTGGCCGTGACCCAGCTCCCTGTTCCGCGCCGACATCGGGGCAGGTATGGTTCAGGGAAATCTGCCTCAGCAGAGCCCCGCTAGGTATCCTGGCCTGTATCAGGAACAGTGTGGCCGTGACCCAGCTCCCTGTTCCGCGCCGACATCGGGGCAGGTATGGTTCAGGGAAATCTGCCTCAGCAGAGCCCCGCTAGGTATCCTGGCCTGTATCAGGAACAGTGTGGCCGTGACCCAGCTCCCTGTTCCGCGCCGACATCGGGGCAGGTATGGTTCAGGGAAATCTGCCTCAGCAGAGCCCCGCTAGGTATCCTGGCCTGTATCAGGAACAGTGTGGCCGTGACCCAGCTCCCTGTTCCGCGCCGACATCGGGGCAGGTATGGTTCAGGGAAATCTGCCTCAGCAGAGCCCCGCTAGGTATCCTGGCCTGTATCAGGAACAGTGTGGCCGTGACCCAGCTCCCTGTTCCGCGCCGACATCGGGGCAGGTATGGGTCAGTCTGCAAGGCAGACCTGGCTGATCCTGTGGGATCCTTTTCTGTCCCGCAGACCCGCTCTCGAGCTTGGCACTGAGGGGATATCTAACTGAGTTTATTAGAGACCCTTGCTGAACCTCCTCAGCCAAGGGAAATCTGCCTCAGCAGAGCCCCAAGCAAGGTATGAACAGTCCTTTTTATTGAGGGGAGGGGAAAGGGGCAGGAGGTGAGGAAGATCCAGTGGGCAAGATTCAGGGGGTGACCCGAGGGGTGAGGGACATCCCTAGGATCCAGTCCTCCAGAGAGAGTGGGGGATTCCCCGAGATACTGCCAATCACTCGACCCCCAGCCGAGGGCTTTCTAGGAGCTAGGCTGGGCCCTGAGAAGACAGGCATGTCTCCTGGGGAGGGGAGAAGGCAAGGATATGTTTTAGGGGAGGAGCAAACTGGGTACAAACCATTCCGGGATAATGAAAAGGGGGTACATGGATTGAGCCAACTGGGACAAAACACATAAACTAAATATGAAATATAAAGCATAACCATAAAACACCACTACAGATGTTGAGATGGTGGAGCATGTCCAGAGAAGGGCAAAAAGGCTGATGAAGGGTCTTGAATACAAGCCCTAGGCGGAGAGGTTGAGGGAGCTGGGGTTGTTTAGCCTGGAGAAAAGGAGGCTCAGGGGAGACCTTCTCCCTGTGTATAACTCCTTGACGGTAGGGTGTAGCCAGGTGGGGGTTGGTCTCCTAGGCAACCAGTGAGACAGGACAAGAGGACATACCCATATGCTGCTCCAAGGGAAGTTTAGGTTGGATATTAGAAAGAAGTTCTTCACTGAAAGAGTGATTGGGCACTGGAATGGGCTGCCCAGGGAGGTGGTGGAGTCACTGTCTCTTGAGGTGTTTAAGAAAAGACTGGATGTGGCACTCAGTGCCAGGGCCTAGTTGACAAGATGGTGTTAGGTCATAGGTTGGACTCAGTGATCTCAGAGACCTTCTCCAACCTAGTTAATTCTGTGATTCTCTGAATATAGGAGTTTGAAAGCTCTTTCTTTTCCCTTTCCCACAGTAAAAATGCATCAGTACACCACACCCATGACCTGGACAGGTAACGTCTCAGGGAAATACACCTGTTTATGCTCTAATCAGACTTAGTCTTGCCCCTTGTGCTGAGACTGCAGAAGAAATGGTATTTTCTCATGCATGGGATGCCCATTCAAGGAGGTAAGGTGAGACCACACTCAAGTCCTGCAAACTGCACAAAAAGAAGCAAGAATTCCTTGGTCCAAAAAGCTCTTCCATCAGTGTAAAATACCCAAATTCCCACTGCTCCTTGTAAAATATTGCTGAAATGCAGTACTATCACCTTGCAGTTGCATTGCTCCTCTGAAAGCTGAGGCATGGGAAAAGGTAAGAGCTGACTCTTGCCTTTGCTTTCACAGCAGTCAGGGATCATTTACGGTTATTTCCTGCCTCTTGGCTGGAAAACTGTAACTTCCTGAATTTTAAGAAGAGAGCATACCTTGCATGAGAAGTCCTTTAATTTATGAGTAGGTGTAAGATCTTTGGGTGTAAACTGAGGCACAGTCTTAAGACTCAGGAGTTTGTTTCTGTCTCTGTTGTTGCAGGGTGAACATAGGTACATGTTCACACTTGCTCAGGTTGTAAGAGAAGAAGGGATTTGGTACAGTGAACTCCCATAGCACTCATAAAAGTGGAAAATAAACTGTTTTCTACCAGGCCAGCATTTGAATAATTATGAGCTCCAGTCCTCCTCAGCTCACTTCCAGACCTCCAGTTTTGTAATGTTTGTGATCATTCTGAATAGCAGAATATCAGGTATGTTACATGCTGGCATCTTCAAACAGCAGACATCTGCATTTTGGCAGATGATATGTGGTTGTTGACGCTTGAAAAAGAGAAAGGTATATTTGGACAGATTGTTCCAGAGCTGCTCCTGAGCCAGACCAGAAGAGATACTGATCACCTGCAGCTCTCACTGACCTTCTCCTTGTTAATGTAACCATGCTGCTGATGGTGCTGTGCTTCCATGTTACTCACAGCTTCACTAAAAACCTTTATGGTATCTGGTTAGTTGCAGCCTACCTGAAATCTGATAATGGTACATATTGGAACAAGAGCGTTCACTGTGTATTGCTGTCTGCCTCCTTCATTAGTAATTTTTCAAAAATGAAGCAGAAATGCCTTTGAGTAACACATTATGAGCCACTTCAGTGCACTCCCAATCTCAGCAGTGTTCCACAGCATCATATATTGAATGTGCCCCATTTCTTTCAGCTAATTCATACACTACTTTAAATTTGACCTAATGAGTACAGATTATTATACAAGATCAAGAACATGCAGGGCCTTCAGGTGGTGTAAAGCAGCTGCAAAAGCCTGAAAAGTCAAAATGTACCTACCCATGAACTGCTGTTTTCTGGAAAGGATACCCTGTCTCTCCAACATGATTCCCTTAATAAGGTTCAATCTATGCCAGCATCTGCCATCATGACATACAGCAGCATTTTAGCATTCCAAGGACTTGGTGTCCTTGGACAGGTAGCTAGTGTCTTGTCTGTGACTCCTCAGGCAGCCTGCAAACAAGCATATGAACCATGACCAACAATTAGGCACCAGTATGACTCTATTAATGAGCGGCAGTGAGACATGTCTGTCCTGCTGTTTCACTGCCACTGGTTTCAGGACAATGGGAAGAGAGGTTTTATGTGTGCTAATAGAAGCTACTTCATAAGAAACAACCAAATGAAATTAACATTTTATTTTCCTGCCTTGAAAATATTTAATTGTTCTGGAAAATGGACTGGCTTCAACATGGGATTATGTGATGGCCAACCCTGCAGAGCAGCCTATGTGCTATGGCAGCTTTCTGAATTTTCCTGCCCTCTCCTATCAGGGCAGCTGGCACTCACCAGCAGGTGAATTTGCCATATGTTTACCCCATGAAAAAGAAGACTACAATACTTTCTGCATGCTTCCCTCCTTATTTACTTACTTTGCACAACTGTACTCTGCCATCCAATAAAAGGGACCAAAATCCATGCCTTAAAGGTACTTGCTGGCTAAGTTCTGTACTACTCCAGCACTAACTTCTCATTTTTCTCTTGGATCTTAAACTTTTCACCCTTCATTCTCTCTATTTCACTACTCCACCTTCCTTTGCAAATGCCGCTCAGCCTTTTCTCTTATGTGTCTGTCCTCCCAAATAACTGACCTTTGATTTGTAGAGAAGAACTGTAAGTTTTATCTGGCAGTTACATGGGAAGAGTTGCCTTTGGAAACCTCTCACATTCACATTTCACTGGTTTTCCCAGGCTTTTTGTTTTTTCAATCAGCATAAATTCAAAAAGTCAGGGTACAAGTGGAGTCTACCACTATTGGAGTTTTTTCAGGGGCATGGCAAAAGATTTTGATAGTTACAAACTGCTTCAAAGATATTTTTTCCCTTAGAAATTTTATCAAAACAGCAGAACATATTTGTAGAGATATATAGCAAAACCAAAACATATTTTTTGATTTTGATTTTGATCTAGTGAATTCCAGCACTTCCAAAAAAGTTTATAATGGAAAGCTCTATTTTCTCTGGTCCTGTAAACAGTTATCAACATGTTCATAAAACTCTAGATATAAAACTCCTGACACCCTCTCATTCTTCAAGTGAAAAATTAAAGCATTAGAAGGCACAGTAATATCTCCAAGAATGTGAATCCTGATCCTATGACTTAATCATCAAATCACACTTTTCTGCTCCTTAACTGGTTATGCTTAGTCTGTGTGCTGAATAACCCTCCTGGATGTAGCTGGAGCCAATAGACAGTGAATGCTCAATCAATCAATCAATCAATCAATCATTTAATCAACAAAGAACAGTTAACAACGAAGAGAAGAAAGGTCTTTTAAAGACTGAAATTTATTTCTCATCTCATGAAGATAATGAAGATAATCTGGGGCCCCCCAGATATGGTACAGAGACAGGAGAAAGAATAAAAATATTACACCCAGAATAACCCCTAAGCAGTAAAAAACAGGCAATGAATAAAAATAAGCATGACTTCTAATTTAAACTTCCCACAGGATGTAGTTTGTGGTGTATATTTTAATTGTTGCTTTGCTTAATATCATAACCTTTTGATAAATACTCTTATGTCTTTTTAAAAAATGCAGCTGGCTTATCTGAACAGTGTCAGAACATGATAACTGATACTTCTTAAGTAATTTTGGCCCTGCTACTTGATCTACACAGATCTTGTGGATTCAAAGTGTGCAGCTCACATAAATCTGCCAGGGACCTCTGCCAGTGAGCTGCCAAGAGTTTGAACATGTGAACAAAATCACTCTCCTAAGTAAGTAATGGGTATTGAGCCATTACAAACAAATAATTATACTCAGGATCCTTGCATTTCTCATCTCAGGACATACTGCCAATTGGTTGTTCCATGGGAAGGATTTAGGATGGGTTCTGTAATGACACTGAAAGTAAATATTAACAATTAATGCAATTCATTATCACAGTATTTTTAAATGGGTCCAAATTGATTTTTGAAGTGTATCCAAACCAATTTGTTTTAGAGTAACTGCCCACAGCAACTTACCTCTTTGTGGTGCTTAGCATTTACTGAAATAAAAATGCACTATTCTAAAATTTATGAGAATTGAGATCAATGTTTTAATGAACTTCTCAGAAAGTGCAAATGTCCTTAGTAAGCTGCTTAGGATGGGCTTCTGACACCATAACTGGCATTCAAGAGACATTTTATTCCAAGATAGTCATTAAAGTCCATCAAAGCCATTTGAAGGACCTAAACAATAGTGTGTAATTCAGTATGAATAAACATATAAAAATCTAACATTATGAAGTGTTTCTCAGCTACCAGGAGCCTTGCCGTTCCTGTATTGAATCAAAAGCACTCACAAGTTCTGTCTACTATTTACAACTTCACAATCAATTAGTTCATCATTACTGGTTAATGTAAGAGTTACAGGAAAGCAGTGATAAGGAGAAAAAAATGCAAGCAGGAAATACACAATTATTGAAGTCCCAGTCTTGGTAATGGCTATTTCTAATTAAATATAAATGGATGAGAAATGTCTGGCTCTAATCCTCTTGTCAGATCACCACAGTAACCAAATGATAGATCATCTCACACAGGCAACCAGTTTTTCATGTAAGAAAAAACCCAGCTGTTCGATTGAGTTATTTGGATTCTGCTGAAGGAAAGGCATCTAAGTGAGTTTGAGAGACAAGAGAAGTGAACCTAAACCCTGGCGGCAGTTTATACCCTTGCAGATAAAGCAGGGCCTCAAGAACTATGCAAAGAGCCAGTTGAGAAAATCATCATTTTATCGTCCTGCTAAGAAGGTGAATGCTTTCCCTCTATCAAATGACAATTATAATGGATTATATTGTAGGTTAACCTCATGGATTATACTGTTTGCACCTAGATATTTTGGTAGATCTGGACTTGAAAACACATAAATGGACTTCTTGTTCCTGATAGTCAGTGAGTTATTCACAGGGTGCAGAAGTTTGCCATGTGTAGTTAGAATTTATTTAAAACAGGATGTATTGGTCAGCAGGGACTGAGCTTCATCCAGAACAGTATGTAGCAAAAGATAGTTGGGTAACACACATCAACTAAATATGACAAGGTGAGCACAAATATTTTTCCACACTACATCAAATTTGAAACTGAGTAAGTAAACTTGTTATCTCATGGAAACGACTCTAGATAAATGTCTTGTAATTCTCTGTTTTTGCTAAAGAAAGCAATAATAAAGCCCCCCAAATTTGAAGCATTTATAAAATTTGTAAAAGACAGTTGTTACAAGTCTGGTCAGTGTCAGTCTGGTCACATTAATTCTTACTTAGCATAAAAGCTCTAACCATTCTATGTCTTCTCCTGTTTCCACATATTTATCTATTAAAAAAAAGGTAAATTATCTTCATGCACATTTTAGATTTATGCCTTTCATTTCAGTTTTAGTATTTCTCATCTGGTCCCAGCTGCCTTATTACATTTTCATGTTGTTTTTGCCATCCAGCAGTTGGTGGTGATTATGACTTGAAAAGTTAATATTCATGCTGGAACAGAAAAAATATCTNCACATATTTATCTATTAAAAAAAAAGGTAAATTATCTTCATGCACATTTTAGATTTATGCCTTTCATTTCAGTTTTAGTATTTCTCATCTGGTCCCAGCTGCCTTATTACATTTTCATGTTGTTTTTGCCATCCAGCAGTTGGTGGTGATTATGACTTGAAAAGTTAATATTCATGCTGGAACAGAAAAAATATCTTCTTCTTCAGCTTTTGCTAAAGTCCACAACACTGATTTCCAAAGAAAATGCCATCACTGTGAACAGGAGTTTCACAGTAAAGGCACACAAGATTATGCTTGGAGGCCAGGACTGGAGAGAAAAGTCCTTAACTGTCTACATCTGACTCCAGCACTTGCTCCAAGGTGGGTACTGCGTGCCCACACTCCCTGCCTTTCCCAAAGGTGTTCTTCTCAGATTCTCTTGAAAATCTGTGATGCTACAGGCAGATCTGTACAGATCAGTGTGGGAGTTACAGGCAGGATAAGCCTTTCTACATAGTCAGATCTTTGTGTGGTTAAGAAGCTACTGAGCTGCAGGAAGTAGCACTATGAGGGTTTATAATCCACTTTGGGGCTAAGAAGTGATAAACGATGCCTCTCTGAATTGCATTGAAACAGGCTATGAGTGCTTATTTACACCATGAAAGCTGGAGGATGGTGACGGATGAGGCAGGTGTGGAAACTGCACAGTTTTGTACATCTGTCCCTCCAGCTGCAATAGAAGAAGCCACTCTCACATCCAAACTTAGCACAGGTACTTCCAAGACCTTTCTACAGCTCAAAAGGTATTAGAAATTCTGTTGAAAACACTCTTGTACCCTTTGAATCAGACCCTTTGTGAAATGTCGCCTTTTAGTCAAAGATATGTTTTTACATGCTCTGTAAGTCCATCCCTTTACCCATTTCCAGCACAAGAAGAATCTATTTCTTCTTGCTTGACTTATAACTTTTTGTAGGCATTAAAGTGTCCACAAGGGTAAAAGCAATTGAGCATTTATACCCGGTAAATGGGATTCAAATATTGGACCTTTCTCAGTCACTAGTAGTCACCGATGCCTCTGTCACTCACAGTTAGCTAAATTTTGGATTTTTCTGGTATGATAAAAATCAAAATCCTGCTCCTAAATTGTAACTTTTTCCCAGGAGCTGTGTGACAGAGAACCTAGCTGATATCCTGTCGGTTCTGCACCTTCCTGGGGTTCAACCCAGGCTAGCTCCGAACCCCAGGTGATGCAGCCGACAAGGACAAAAAGCAAAAGACGAGAAGCGGTCTTTTCCATAGGGACCACGGTCCTAGCACTTTAATGGAACCCACTTGAAGGGAAAAGAGGGGGATCACCTAGTGGTGCCAGACTTTGAAACCCAGGGGAAGGAGGGGAGGAGAGGGACCACAGCCAATGGGATACAGCTGATGTGGAGGGGCAAGGGGAGGGGTTACAGGGACAAACCAACACCACCTTGGGAGGGGAGTGGTACAGAACAAACCATATATAGTGCAAAATAGGCATCACCCGTGCAAAAATTAAATGAGTAAACTAACTACTTTAGTGCAATACAACAATATCCTATGTGAATCTGAAAAACATTACAGTAATCTTTCTGGAGTTAGCACATATAAGCTAATTACAGTCCCTGAGCAGAAAAACGCTTTATACAAGTTTGAAATTAGTGTGACTACGAGGAAGAAATTAAAGTGATACCAGCAGGCTGCAGATGTTGCAGTATGTCTATGGAGTTAACACCTAAACTCCTGTTTTCTGCATCAAAATAGCAGTGTCAGGTTTCTCCTTAGCAGCACATGACAGATGATGGCTGCTTCTGACTCTTTCTGGAAACCAAAGGGACCAGAGCTCTTCCTACAGAGCACTCAGCTCTACAGAGGGTCATATTTCTACATGTGATAGTTTTTCATGTTCCCTACAGGCCCCTTG
This sequence comes from Mystacornis crossleyi, assembly GCA_013400655.1. Lineage (NCBI taxonomy): Eukaryota > Metazoa > Chordata > Aves > Passeriformes > Timaliidae > Mystacornis > Mystacornis crossleyi. The sequence continues at coordinate 3,122 of VYZQ01035213.1, read as the reverse complement.
CACATTTGCTATGTTATTTCCCGCTCTCTGTTGAAGTAATAAATCCTTTGGGGGAGGAACTGCCTCTCACTGTGTTATAGAATAGAATTTTGCTTTCAGTTTCAGTAGAGGCTTTTATCTGCTACTGTAAAATAAACAGTAGCCAATAACTACAATATAGATGCTCTATGGTCTTCGGAATGATCACCTGTCTGCTAAATTAGTGTTTCAGATGTCTCAGCTAAAGTTTATTTGTTTCTTGTTTATTTATTAAGTGAAAATACTTGTGCCCAAAGGTAAGCAATCAAAATTATTTGCTTTCATTTGGAGGAGCAGATGTCATTTTAACCCCAGCTTTTGTTGTTGGCTACAGTTGGCAGACCCTCACGTAGAGGCAGAGTTTTTTGATTTGTTCAAGTAACAGATCATTAAACACAACACCAGGAAAACACAGGGAACTAGGAAAATTTATAGAGAATTCTTCCAAAATACTTCAACTGCAAGTCAGAACATACCTATCATTTGTTCACTCTGGCCCACTGAGTCAATCAATAAATAAACTGAGCAGTTTAGTAGGTAGCTGATGCCAGCTCCTGTGGGTACAGATAAGAAGTGTACGTGATGCTACAAAGAACAAAGTTGGTAAATTTGCTGTGGAATCACAAAATGGATCCTTTTCTGTAGTGATTTCTAACTGACAAACCTCTTGAAAAATACACTTTAGAAAGCCTTTTCCATGAATTCAGGGTTCACAAGTGATAACAGGATTATCAGCCCTGAGGCATGAAATGCACAAAACACATACCGGAAAAACAGAAACTTGAGAAAACCTCCTATTTCCCAGAAGCTCCTCCTCTCCCATCACCTTCACAAAACATTAACCTTAGGGCTCACCCAACCTGTCATTTCTCAAACTGTGAGCAGAGGGGAGGCCTGAGATACCCTGAGATAAGCAGAATGTAAAGGGGCAGTGCTGGGACAAGATGAGTGGTGCTGCCCTCACTAGCATGCCTCCAAAACAGAAGTACCCTTAGGGATACCCCTCAGGCCATAAAGGGCTTCCTGAGGATGCAGTTCTGAATTCTGCTCAGACCTACAGCCAATCCGGCTGCAGATGCACTGAAATTTTATTAGCCATTTCAAACATAGAGAAGCATTTACCTTGTTCTAATGTTTTACTAAAGTTGAAAATCTACAGTTTTCCTGTGTGAACTGTTTTTAATTACTACTGTTTTCTTTTAGCTTAAATCAGAACATGGAACACCAGCTTTGACATTCATCTAAGGCAAAAGGTTGACACTGTAAATGGTGACATCATCAAAGTTCTCTATGTGTCTCATCATAGTTACTCTTTTTACTGCATTCTGTACAAATGTAAAGAAAAATTAAATCACTTAAATATTCAGTCTGGAAGAAATTAGAAGCTGTTCTCATGAAATAAAATTCTGACAAAAACTTTGAGGGGTCACGTTATAGCATGATGTCCTGCAGCAATGAAGCCCATACAACTGCATTGTTTATGTGCAACCAGTCCTAGCACTTATTTCTCTCTTCCAGCAAAACTCACATACCAAAATCAGACAAATTTGGGTAGAGATTTTGCACACCTCATAAGCTTGCTGGGTATAATAGACAGTTGGGTAGAAAATCCACTTCTTTTGCAGATTGTATTATGTTTTCATGTTTTGTTTATGGCATTAGTTTATTTGGGGTGAGAAAAGCCTGCTGGGAGCTACTTAAGTATGAGAAAAAATATCTTTGTCACTGGACAGTGGATACAAACAATGTATTTTCCAAGTTTCTTTCCACAGGTTGTTTTCCACAAACTTGGTTTTTTCCTCTCAGAGGGATGAAGTACACAAAACTTATCATAATAACCCAGACAGCAGAGGGATCCTGGCTTTGGAGAAGTAGAGGACAATATCAGTAGTAGAGAAAAAGTTAGATATGAAGAGAGCATGACTTTGCTCTACACCGCTTTGCAGATTGACAGACAAGAGTGTATTTTGGTAATAATCCATCAGAAAACAAGTTCCCATCCTCCCAAATGATAAACCTATTTGAAAGTGCAATTGAAACCGTTTGATGTCAAATTTCATGAGAGGTGGCCTAGGGCAGCGGGCTGCACATGACTAGCAATTGCTCCACAGCACACAGCACTTGGCTTTTGATATTTTTCTCATTAAAGGGAAAGTCCTAGGGAGGGTTAAACAAGTGACAGTGCAGGAATGAGAAGCAGCAAGGTCTCCCTGCTGTAAAAGGCAGCTGTACTCCTTCCTCCTGCCCAGTCCTTCCATGCTGGAAAGCAGGGGCACAATTTCCATTTACCTCCTCTACTGTTTATTTCATGCACTCTTAAAATACACAGTCCTTTTGTCAATAATCACAAAAGAGGAAGTAATAGTGAAGTCATGCGTTTTGCTTAGAGAGAAGTGTAAATTCTCTCACTTTGGAGCATAACCAAATTCTCACCTCCAGAAGTTAGTAGAAGACTTTTCTGAGAGGCAGATTTTTGTATAAATGTACAGTTTCTTTCTGACCACCTCCAGACTTGGGGATAATAACTTGAAAGCAGGTAAAATGTGTCAAACCAAAAGTCTGCAGAAGTCAGTATTCTCCCTCTAATTGTGAATATGGAAGTAGGCTGTTCTGTATCCTGTTAATTATTGTTATTTGTTGTCCCCTGGTATCAGTTGTTTTTCCCCTTGGTTTTTTTCACTTTTCTCTTTTTGCACTTTCGTGCCCTGTAAGACTTCAGTGTTTCCTTAGGTTCATGCCTGGCCATACGAGGAGGATCCAGCACGAAATGGATGGAAGAGCACAGGAACAGAGCAAAGAGTCAGACTTTTCCATATGGGATGGAGTCCTAGCCTTCTCCTACTGTGTTTGTGGCATCTGGGTTTACTCTCTTAAGCTGCAAAGCAGAGATTTTGCTGCTCTGCATCAAAACATATGTGAATACAGACAGCAAACCATGACCTGAATCTATAATGGATGACTCCTGAAACTGTTCAGAGATGCTCCATGCATATTTTAGTTAGAGGTACGTAATAACTCAGCCTATGAATACAATATGCAGTTGGCTGTTATGTGGCCAATGAGCAGATGTAGAATGGTAAATTGTTGCTGCAGTGTTCAGGGAC
>VYZQ01035210.1:48140-59475 GCA_013400655.1 Mystacornis crossleyi | reverse complement strand
GCGTCATTTGACTGGAAAGTGAAAAAGTTGTTCTTCAAGTTCACTTTATTTTCCTTTCTCCATATTAGTTACAAAGATAATATTTTGATTTTTGAAAATGAATGCAAACACCAGAGAGTAGTAGATAGGAGCAACAGTAAATCCATGAAGGTCATAGCAGTGCTCTATATTTATGCAACGTTTAATTGTTTTGTTAATGTGATTTGAAGTAATTTCCTTCTAAGGCAGCAAGATTCTGGGCTGTGGTCTATTACACATGTAAATTGTTATTTTGCACAAACACTTTAGGAAAAAACGATATATTTTTTAACTATTAGCATTTGTGGAATAGTTATAGACAAGAAAGTTGTCAGCACTTCAGATAAACTCCTGGAAAAAAAACTGTGTTTATTTTGTCTAGTTTACTAGATGAGTCAGGTTATAAAAGGTAAGTGTGATGGAAATGGAAAGTGTTGAGACAAAAATTTAAGCTTGATATTTTGCTATACACTATAGGCTGAATCATAGGTTAGAGTAATGATAAACTATTGCCACAGATTTCTCATTGAGTTCTGGATGTGGAAAGACAATGAATGAGATAATAAGCAGGCAGAGATTTCACTAAAGTAACTGTGGGTATGGTCTGACAAGTATATCTTATTGCATAGAAATACCTGATGACTTGAGTGTACAGAGCTTCTTAAAGTTATAATGAAGTTGGAAGCACAGAGATCAGGCTAAAAAGCTCAGATGTTTTCTTTTAATTAATTAATTAATTAACCATATTGTGATTTCTGACATGATTTTGGCTGTTTTTAGGAAAACACATTTTATAAAGATACTTCTTCAAAGACTTTGATTCTCTGATTCCATATCAAGAAGAGTCTGAGGGCTCACAGAACACTCAGTGTCGCATATCTGCATAGAGTGAACATCAGCAAAATAAGTTTTTTTCAGGTCACTGGAATATTTCATGACCAGTTCCATAAAATTATATATAAAATTCTCATTTCACTCAAGCTATCAATATAATCCACAGAAATGGGCAAGTAATGGACACTGGGTGGATTACCCAATTTCTCATGGGTAATGTGCATTTTGTGCAGATATTAGTTTTCCATATTGAGAGATGAAATGGCAGATCTATGAGAAATATAGCTAAATCACTTTGAAGATTATCAATTATGATAAAATACTTTTCCCATAAATAATGAGTGGATCAACTTTCATTGCAAATGTAAGGCCATTCTTTTAGAGCTGGGTTTGCCTGGGAGTGATTACAACTGGATTAAAACTCTCCCCACAACAGACATGGTGAGGGGATAGAAAATATAGCAGAAGAACAACTTGGCTTCTCTATAGGTGCAGATTCTTGACCACCTCTTTCTTCAGACTTCACTTCCAATGTGTATAAACCTCTCTTCCTCAAGAAAGAAGCTGTGGAATTTTAAAAAGGCAGGCTTGGTTGTTTAAAATCTCATGCTAACCAGAAAAACTGATTAGTAGCTTACGTGTGAAAGTTCTAAGACACAGAAAATTAGTGAGGTGATGAAATACTGGATTTTTTGTCTCGTGTCCTTTCAGCTCACTTCCTCCCTTCTCCTTGCCTTTCTTCCTCCCTTTCTTCCTCCTTTTCTTCCTTACTGCTTTTCTTTTTGCTCTCTTTTTTACAAAGGTATGATACACGCAGGAATAAGACCATATGCAAAAAATCTTTATACTAAGACTTGCAGCCTGATAAATAGAGCTATTACTTCTGCTTCTCTCCAGGATACAGAGATGCTCTAAGACTTCCTCACACACTATCTGATTCTGTTACAGTGGGTACACTGTAAATTTCAAACACAAAAGCTTTTCTAGCTCCATGCTATCTTCCAGACCATATAGATCTGGAAGATTTGAGACGTATTGCTTTGTCTGCAGCTGTTTTTAATGTAAAAAAGAGCTTCAGTTAAATGTTTAATGCACCCAGAAATATAAAGTCTACTCCAAGCATATTAGTAAGGTATTGCTAATGTCTCTGACATTTCCTATTGGACTGCTTGGGGGAACACAAACTCAAATTTCACTTAATAAGGGAATTAATATGGCATTCCCCGCTTCCTTCTTAAGATTCTTCTATAATCTTGATGTCATTCTCCATTTCTCAGACACTTCTGATTTCAGTGAAAATGCAAAAAAAAAGTGACTTAATGAGCAAATGATCCAAGTTGGAAAACATGAAATATTCTGAGACGTTATGAAAGAATAAACTGTAGAAATAAATATTATGAGTACTATTCAAAGTTCACTCATTGAGCATATCCTTCATTTGGGCAGTAGATAGTTGTGATAGTAGGAGAGTGATGACATTCTCTTGTGACAAATGCAGAAAAAAAAACCTGACCTCCCTGTCTCAATCATCAAAAAAGATTTTTTCTTTCTTTCACAGGCTATTAACATTTTAAATTTGAGCAGGTGCAAGTAAATATGATGGAAGAAGCTTCACAGAAGGCCCAAATGTCTTATCATAATATCCCAAGTTGAACACCTGCTGTCAATTGCTTCCATTTGTCATGTGATGAAGAAACGGTAAATCCTTCTTCTTTCTGCTAGTAGGGTAATGGGATGTCCTGATATTAGATGGATAACATTTTAAAAATCCCAAAATACAGGAAAATGAAGTAAAGATATTTTACATTGATTTAAAAACTGGTTGGTTTAAATTTTTAAAAACATTTTTTAAAACCCCTTTTTCTATAGCTTTCTTCTCTCCGGAGTCACTACATACTTTCTGGTGAAGATGGCTCTTTTTGAATAGTGAACAATTATAAAAATGCAACATGAGACAGAAAATCACATAAAGTATACAAACAATTTTTTTTTTAAATTTTCTCTACAGGCAAGTTATGTATTCTAGAATTTACTGCTTAGTCTGTGCTGATGGTAGCCCTCTTCTAGGAAGATATAATTACTTTACATTTGAAATTAAATCTAGACTGTAAACTTATTGCTACCTCAGTTGGGGAACTTTGTACAATGACTTCCAAGCTGTTTTCTCTCTCCTGCTTACCACAGGCTTTTGCGTTGTTTTGTTTCTTTAATTGAAGGGTCTGATGTTTTCCATTCTTTAATCCCTTCTTGTACCAATAAGTCAATGACAACAGTCTGAGTGACTTTGAAATAACACACTAGGGAACAGCTACTCAGGGAAGCCAAGTCATTGTCAGGAAGGGGATTTCAGCATTAAGTTCACACAGCGTTATACAGGCTAAAGAGAGAAAAGCTCAAATTCTGGAACTGAAATTCAATAAAACTCATGCTTCTATTCCCTGTCCTGGGTACACAAACCATTATGTTCATAAAATAATTGAAATGTCACCATTCTATGCACTAAGACTTGAATGAGTCAGAGTTCCAGATCCTTTAAAGTAAAATTCAGTGAATTCCAGACTAGGACATGACTAGAAAATTGTTATTTTGAGCCTGGAAGCACAATTGTCAACCAGAGCTAGGAAGTACTAAATATTGCTGACAAGGAACAATCCTAATCTATGAACAAAGAAGTTTTCAAGAGCACAACTCCACTATGCTAAAACAGATTTACATTAACCCTCAGATGATAACGAGAGTCTAAAATCTACAATTTTCCTTAGGTGTTTCTTTGTTTATTATGTGTTGCCAAATCTAGTAGTCTGATAACCTTCAGGAGTGCATGTTTGCAAGTCCAACCAGGATCACAGCTGATCATGTAGCCCAAACAAGCACAATTACACATTACAATTTATATGCATATGTACATACCTACATTGATTTACATATGTGTTATAAACATATATGCCCAGTGATTGTAAACGACACAGAGAAAAAAGGCTCACAAACGTGAACAGGACTAACAACCTGATTCCCTCTTGGCTGATCAGGATGAAAGCTCATTAATAGAAAATATATCTATTCAGACATAGCTGTGTATGTCTGTGTAGGTATACATTTATACACATGTATAGTGTGGGTCTCTATATATACGTGCATAGGTACATAGCCATAGGTATATATATACATATATATACTTATATATATACATGTACACATGGGTATATATGGATATGGAGTGTATATTTGAGAAGGGAGGGAGANNCTGTGGGGCAATGATGGACAGAACTGATGAGCAGAGCATATGGGCTGACATGACCAAAAGGTATCATACAATCAAGGAAAGAGGGCTTAAACAGAGTCACCTCAAGAATTTGCCTGTAAGCAAGGACAAATTTACCATGTACCTTTATGGGAAAAACACCCAGACTCTTTCTCAGGCATTAGCATGGTGATCTTTGAAGTGCCCATGTTGAGGGTTGCATTCAGAAATGGTTAAGCCAGCGCGGTCACGCTGACATGCCGGCGCTGGGAAAAGGTACTATAACAGCAGAACAGTGGTGTTGAGATAGCAATGATGAACGGTTAGCAAAACTAGTCCCAAGGACGGCGTGGCCTTGGCAGCCGAGCCAGAGGTCCATAACTGAGAGTATGTAGATAAACAGAATGTAGGAGGAAAGAAAGGGGGGGGGGGGGGGGGGACACAGCATAGTTAGAATGGCTATAAGAATGAAAGACGCACAGCTAATAAACGAAGCCTGCTGACAACTCATATTGAGTGCTCGAGTCTTCCCTCCACCGACATGCCCACACATCAGTATGCGCAACATGGGGAATAAACAGCATGAATTAGGTATTTGTGTGGAGTTACAGGGTGAGGATGTTGCTGGGATCACAGAGATGTAATGGGATAACTGTCATGACTGGATGGCTACCATGGATAGATACAGGCTCTTTAGGAGCAATTTTCCACACAGACATATGCCCCCAGGTGACCTGCAAACACCACAGTCTCTCCAGTGCAGGTGCCCTGGAACACACCACCATGACCATGTTCCACACCCATGGCTGGTACAGGTACACTCGCTGGCAGAAGCACTTCAACCAGGAAATACTCAGAAAGTCTAAAGCTGTATGCTGAATGGAACCATATTTATACACACACACACACAGAGAGAGAGAGAGAGATAGACATATATACACTCAAAAAAAGGGCAGACCAAGTCTGAAAAAGCATGACAGACCATGTTGAGCAGTACAGGGCATGGTCCCACAATCATACTGCCCAGCCTCTTTTCACACACCTTCAAACACTCATTCTCTTGCTCTCTATTTTCCTATGCTTTTTCATCACAAAAACACCCTCATCCCTCCATTTTTCCACCTCAGCTCCTGTACTTACGTATGTCATAGCAAACCTTTGGCAATCCCAAAGGGATCCTCCCTCCATCTGATAATGTGTCACATGTACCTCTAGGCAATAAACTGTTCAATTTGTAAGGGGATGTGCTCCAGAAAAGGATTTTTCCTCATAGATTTTACACTTTGAGTAGTTGCTACAGACTCAAGTGAGATCCTACATTTAAAAATCTTTTTCCATGCCTATGAAAGATTTCCTAATGAATCCTGGATGCCTGTACCAAACCTGCATTGATGTGTCTTTGAACAATTCCCTTTTACGTATGGTCTTCTTCAGGATAACTCCTTAAATAAAAAACTCAGAAAGGCAGATTAAAAAACAAAAGGTCTTTAGGCAAGTCTCCATTGCTGCTTTTCAAACTTCCTTTTCTCTATAATCAAGGCAACTTTTGTTGGGCCTGTTCCCTCTGGATATTTATCTCTGAGACAACTGCTTTATAATGATAAAAAGTGACACAAGAGAAAGTATAGATATCTTTTTATATTAATCTAAATGGATTTCTTTTCTGATACCTTCATTTTCTTCTATTGTATATTTGTAAACTGAAAGATAAGACAAGAACCTACAAAAAAACCCCATTAGCTGTAACCACATCAGGGGTGATTTAATCAAACTATTCTTACCTTCAATGAGAGCAGCGCTCTGCAGTTCTTTCCTAAACTGAGCATTTTAACCCAGCCCATACATTTCATGCTAAACAGACAGAGGATTTCCTTTTTCTTGGTCTTTTGCCTTTCTCGTGAATGCTTGAATTTCAGCTTACTGTGCTGAAAATGGGAAGTTTCTTTCTACTCCGCAAAATCTGTTCTGTGTCAAGGGAAGTTATCAGTCAAGCAACATCTTTCGGTCAACAGAACTCTTCCTACTATTTCTCCTAATGCCTTAGGAAATGACTGACTACTGTATCTGCAACGAAGACATGAGGATCCAGTGCCACACCCTGCTAGTATGACAATAAATAGTTTTACCATTCACTGAAGTGGGAGTAGGTACAGTAAGTTTATGTGCAGAAAATTTACTCTTGCTTAAACCAAAATTTATGCCTACATGTGGTCTGTTGTCACATACAGATGATTTTTTCACATTCTTACATTCTGTTATTAACAGATGAAAAAATTTACATGATCAATTTGCTAACAAAGATTATTTCTGCCTGACCTCTTTGTCAAATTTTGTTTAAGACAGAATATTATTTCTTGCAACATCAACTAACAGGGCTTGTTTTTTCTTGTTTTGCTGATATTAAACACAAATAGTACACATTTCAAGAGTTATAATTTCAAAATAATAGAGACTACTTCTCAAAGAATGAAAATAGCCCTCAAAAAGTTCATTTTCAAATTTTTATTTTTAATTTTTCTGAGACATTTTCTTTGATATTGATCAGGATTACTCTTCTGATAGAAAAAAAAGTGGCTGATTAAAACTTTGTTTCTTGTTCTAGGCTTATAGTAATAGATTGAAGGACGAGTTAAGATCTCAAGTTTTAGAATACCTTAAATTCTACTCTCAGATAAGTTAGAATTCGCAGTGTCAGAGGGATAATTTTTTCTCAGCTTTTAGGTAATGAAATATGGTCTAGATGTGCAATCTCCTTCAGTTTCTCTAAAAACAAGGAGAAATTGTATTTCCTGTGTTATTCAGTTACTTGTCTTTGGACAAATAGAAGAAAATTGTGCAAGGTTACAACTATGAAAAAGTCCAAGTTAGGAGGAAAATCCCCAAAGGCACCAAAAAAGAAAATATGAGGCCATAACTATAGTGATTCAAAGTGTTCTGAAGCTTTAGCTATTATGAGTTTCCCACCTGAAATCACCTTTTTTTATATCTCCTTGTCTTTTGGTTACAAAACCTAGTAAGGGAATTTAGTTCTTGCAGAACTTATAATCAAAAAGGAAAGGAATATTTTACAGATCTGCAACTGAGCCACAGAAATATGAAATAATATATAAAGTGTACTCACACAATACTGAACAGAAATCAAGCTATTGAACTGTTTTCATGAGTTTAAAAACTAACTACTGAATCACAATATTTTAAGATTTTACTAAATCAAACAGTTCCAGCATATTCTTCAATGCTGATAAAATTTAATGAAAAATAGTAGTTTTTTAAAAAATGAAATATGGTTAATTCTTCCCTGTGTTAAATGTGGGAGCATATGTACAGTGACTGAAAGCAAGACTATTCTTGTAGAAACTTAGGAAGTAGTTGGAAGTTAGGAAGTTTAGTTGGAAATTGTTTTCTCTTTCTTCTTTGCAGCCAGGAATCTAGAAGCCTTGGACAAAGTCATCCCCAAGGCCATGGACTTGCCTTGGAAGGATTGATACAGAGTACTACCCCTGAAGCACAGAATTTACCCTGTTCCATTTCAAATTCAATGTCTTCTTTCAAACTGTTTGGGTAGCCAAAGCATTTGTGCAGCATATAGAAAAACACTATAAAGAAGAGCAAGAGCTTGTACAAAGCATCTTATATCAAATGAAGAGATGTTAAAAGACAGAATAAGAGCTTGTTCTACAGAGACCTGATGCGCTATCGCTGTGATACTGTGCCAAACAGTCTACTGGAGGAAAGGGAGGTAGGTTGGCTGAGAGCAATAAAAAAACATAACATGATTTTATATTCCTAAGTGGGCAATAGGCCCAGCAGGGAAGCACCATAAAAGTGCAGCACAAGGTTCAGTAGCTGATTAGACAGTAGTAAGCAGGCAGGTTGTTACCATATGATAGGAAGCTATTATAGGAGATTATTCTATATAATTTCATTTCACATTTTATTAAAATGTTCCATAGACAATAAAGCAGACATTATTACATGAGAGATTTCAAATTTCTCTGATCTCACAGGTATATGTGTTTTAAGCATTTTAAGTAGTCTTTATTCTTCTGATTGTGGTTGTAGGTAGAACGACAACTATTGTCTCTCTACATTAAATGCTTTTTAGATATTTATCATAAAATATGACACTTAACTCTTCACTATAACTCCCAAGCTCCCACAGAAATGAATTTTGCCTTATGTTTAAAGGAAGGGACTGGTGTAGTGTAGTAAGCAGTAATATTTTGGATAACATGACAAGTACCATATCTTTTTCAACTGAAGCATGTTTCTCAGCTCACCCAATTTGGGCAATGAGAATATACTATGAGCAAAATAGCGTAGTTAATAATGATGAGTGATCCAAAGCTTTGACAGAATTCAAGTTAAGCTACTTTTAAGTATATTATTTTTTAAATGTAGATTATTTAAAATCTGGACCATTTTAAAACAGAGTTTTTTTAACTTTCTCTGGGCCAGAGAACTATGATACAAATCTAATTAACAGGGAACAAATTACTACAAATAAAGTTATCTATTATTAGAAGACAAAAGTTATTCAGAAAGAATCCTACTCATTTAATATTTCTGGCTTGGCCTCTATTTTGCTTACGAGTATAATTTATATGATATATATCACACTTCTATTTTTTTTTTCCACATTTATAAGTGAGTCTAAAATGGCCCCAAGCAGAGTGAAGTGCAATCTCATGACACAATGTAGTCTCTCTCTTCAACTGGTTTCTGTAAGCACAGACATTGGAAGCACAAGATAGCCCTGCACTAGATTGCATTTGAAGGAAAAATAAATCCATTGTTAGTGTCTGGCTCTGTAAGAGCCCTCCTTTCATTACATTCCAGCTTTCCTAAACCAATACCTAAAACTAAAAATCTGAATTCTGTAGTACAGAAACTGGAAACCTGAATATTAATCATGGTAGAATTGTGGGTTCCACTGTATTAAAAACTTTATCTTGTATTTACATCACATACTTACAAAACATTTTGTTTATGTTTTTCAGATATAACATAAATAAAATGACACTGGACTATCTGTCCAGTTAAGGAAAAGACAGAAATTAGTTGCTTACATTTTCTGAACAAACAGTAAGAAATTAGTGGTTGGCAATGTCATTCTTATTCCTTGAAAATAAAGAGATCTCTTTACCAGGACAATATCTATTTCCATTCTGCATGGAACAGTGAAGAACTCTCAAGATGAAGAATTATGGAGTGAATTTTTTTGTTCTGTCAAGACTTTACGATGAATCAGTGCTTGTCTTCAGAACTGCCAAGGAGATGTGGAGTATTTTGAGGTTATGTTCATAAAATTTGATAATTCTTTCTATGGAAAGTGAATTGATTGGAAAAAGCAGAAGGCTTTGCTCTGAGGCTTTGCACATCTCTGAAAATCAAATCCAAATTGAACCTTCCAAAGGATCTGAAACATTTAGAAAACTTTCCTTTACCTGTCCTTCAGAAATTAGTCACATTGTGCTTCTGGCACAAAAAATCATTTCTGTTTTTGTGCCAGAAGTGCAATGTGACTAATTTCTAGGAGCTAATGTGCCAAATGTGCTCAAGGCAAATTATAACAGACTCCTGTGATTCAATTAGAGTGATAGTAGCTGTGCAAAATCATGGTCAAAATAAATAGGAATTTTTTTTTTAACTTGTATAAAAGTGTATGAACAACTGTGGGTTGTGTTTTTACTGTAACAACAATCAGCCCACTGCATAAACAGAAGATTTTCTTGCCTATTTTACACATGCAAGAAAGTGTATTTGCAGAATGCATTTGCAAAATCTCCTACATGATGAAACACATTATTTTTCCCTGTAAAATTAACCAGTCTGGAAATATATAAAAATATTTCCTTTGTATATGTGTGGATGTGTGGCGGTTTGACACTGGTTAAGCGCCGAGCACCACGAAAGACATTCACTTATTTTCCTCTACTAGAGCTGAGCAGAGGAGGGGAACTTTACATTTTCATGAACTGAAATAAGGATTATTGAGGAAAAGGGAAAACTTCAAGGCAAAGCCAGTCCGAACTTAAACAGTATGAAGATTTATTACTAAGAGAATAAAAAGTAAAAAGAGTAATAAGAAACCAAAGCAAACTTTCAGAACACCTTTCTTCCCCAATCCTCCCTCTTTCCACTAATTGCACAAGGAAACAAACATGGGGTTTTGGTCAGTATTTCATTTCTTAAGAGTCTTTCTTTATGGTTTGGGAAAAGAGTTTCTTCTGCTGTACTGTGGGATCCTCCCACGGGAGATAGTTCTCTGAGAACTTTTCTAGCATGATTTTAACTTTCACAAGCAACAGCCCACCCAAATCTGCTGCAGTGAAAATCCCTCCCATGAATCTCACAGTCTTCCCACAACTGTCAGCGTGGGTCATAGTAGTTCATGGGGTTTAGTCTTTTAAGGATGAGCTGCTCCAGCCCGGAAGTAAAGGTTCTGCTCTTCAATCTTTAAAAGCCTCTCAGCATCTGTGCACTCTAGCATGAGCATTCCTCTTCACAGGCTGGCCGTAGATCTCCACACCTCCCCATGTACCTCAATGAATTATAGGGAAAACAATTTGCTATATTATAGCTCTCACTACGGCTTGCAGGAGAATTTCAGCTCCAGTGCTGGGAGCACCTCTGCTCTCTCCATTCCCCCACTGACCTTGGTGCCACCATGCTGGTTTTCCTCACGTGATCTCACTTTTCCTTTTTCTCTAACTTGGAGGAAAGTCAGTGTCTGTAAGCTGCAGCTGAGAAGTTGATCTCGTCCAGGCTCTGCATCGGGGAAAGTGTTGCCCTGTCTCTCGCTGTCGGCTGCGTGGTGTTTCTTGTTCCATTCAGCACGAGCTGCTCCGGCCTCAGGAGCCCACTGGCACCACGTGGGCTGGGGCAGCTCCAGAAGAATCTCGGCCGCGCAGTCCTGGCCTCAGTGTGGAGAGGGGTAGTTTCTGGCTGCACGGCTGCTCGCGGCACTGGGGTGGCTCCTCGCAGCGGCCCAGCCCTGGCCGCCGCACAGGGAGGGCCCAGGGCCCCCCTACCCTTGGCAACCTCTCACAGGGGAACAGGAAAAGAAGAGTTTCCCGCAATTTCTTCTTTCTTAAATATGTCATTCACAGAGGTGTTACAAGCCTGTCTAACTGGTCTAGCAACCTACCCATCAGCTACTGGCTCTGTGCTGGTCACAGAAGTTTCCAGCAGCTTTTTTTTTTCCTTTTTTGTTCTCTGCCCTCAAAACCAAGGTTTGCT
>VYZQ01035210.1:27274-47605 GCA_013400655.1 Mystacornis crossleyi | reverse complement strand
AACCTACCCATCAGCTACTGGCTCTGTGCTGGTCACAGAAGTTTCCAGCAGCTTTTTTTTTTCCTTTTTTGTTCTCTGCCCTCAAAACCAAGGTTTGCTAAACCACCACAAGATGTCTAAAATCTATTTTTAAATTTGAAAAGTTATTTAGTAGATAACTATATGTAGTCTCATCTGAGACAAAAGATGACCCACAGAAAAAATAAATAAAAGTAATTTCTTATAAAACTTCCAAACATGCCACGATAAAAATTGTATATGATGTTTTCACAGGCAGATATCAGCATAGTTAATGGAGTCACAATAGTCTGCATGAACAGAGATTTGATCTGTGCTTTTTCTAAGAAACTTCAAAGGATATAATTTAATTTGTACCCCAAGCCAGCAATAATATATTCAAAACATGCAAGTAACTATCCTATTTTCACTGGTTCTAAGAAAGTCTTCCGTAGACAGAAACAATTGCAGCAAAAGAAATTTATAGTGGAGTACGTGTAAACAGCAGAAGAATTTATGTTATTGGGTGCTTAGTGCAGTTTTGACAGGTAAAATTCATCAGTACAGAGACAGATATTTACCAAAGCCTAAGATGCTGATCTGTACTAAAGACACAATCAAGCCATAGAGAAACCTTGCGTTAAGACAGAGAGAATCTTCAGTTACTATTGAAATTGTTTTAAAGGCCGCCTTGTATTAGGAGGCTTAATAGAGATGAAAATGCATTGTGAAAAGAGTAGATACAGTGATTGCTTACCATTTTCTTTATTATTCTAGGCTCTCAGAGAGAGCAATAACAGACATATCCAGGGCTGTGACCACGGTACATTCTGTTTTAATATGGAAGTGGCAACTGAGTTAATTATTTAATATTGGCTATTTAATTTTGTACTTATGTTTTTCAGGCTCATCAGGGTGTGATTTCACAGCCATCTTTGCTTTATCATTTCTTGTTTCTCTTTAGACCATTTGCTCCAGCACTATTGAAAAGACAATTTAGGATTATGGATTTCTTTCTTTTCCTCCTTGAAGGGTCTAGGATTATGCAGAGGTAAATATGCTACTGTACTCTCAGTAGTTATTTATATGATCAGGTTGCAGAAGTAAAACAAAGTAAAAGGACTATTTTAAGTCTTAATACAAAGACTGCTCGTAGCACCATAACACCATCCCCTTCCCCCCACGGCAGATACAAAACAGTACACACAGCAGATTCCCCTGATGACATGTGTCTGGGAGGAAATCTTTCTTGCTTACTCCTTGCCGCTCCCTTCGCAGGTCAGAATTATTTCATGTGCCTATGCAGCACAGCGTAAGCAAGGAAAAACACTGACTGCTTCTGCCTAGTTGTACTCTCCAGTAGCTTCACCAGAGGCTACTAATACTTGGACATTCATCAACATAAGGCAGATAATCCTAAGGACGGAGACCTTCAAATGTGTTTGTCTTTTATCTGTCAGGGCTTTTCTAGCCCATGTATCAGCATGTTCTGCTCCCTGTGTTTTGAATGGCTACATTAGAGAACAGAAATGGCCAGAAGAAACCAGAGTTTCAGTATAACTTGGGACTGTTTGCTGTGTCCATGACCTTTGTTGCAAGAGATGACTAAATTAAATAACATTGACCTTGGATTCTACTCAAGATGCACTATTACAACATCCACAAAAATTCTGTTGAAGAAATTAAGATACAGTATACAAAATATCTCTTTTCTGAAAATCTGGTTTTGCATTAAAAGTTCTGATGGATGATTTTTATTAAATATATTCTTTTTTACTTCACCTCACAGGAGCATGTACCAATTCTTTTGGGTAACTAACATTATAATTCTTATATGCATTTTCAATTTTGTTTGTTTGTTTGTTTGTTTTTGTTTCTTTGGGGTTCTGGGGGTTTTTTGTTTTGTTTTTTGGGGTTTTTGGTTTTGGTTTTGTTTTTTTTTTTTTTTTTAATTAATCAACCCTCTCAAGCAAATGGATTAGATTTAATAGGTTTAGCTAAAAACAAGTTCAACTATGCATCTTCCACTAGTGTAAGCTGGACAAAAATATATAAATCAAACTACAACCATGCCACAAAATGTTCATGGGAAACCAAATAATCAAGAAAAATTACTGTTGTAAATGAAGGTTATCCAGAGGGGAGTGGGGAGGAGGAGGGGAAAAGAAATGTAAAATACAAAATTTTTGTTGTTTTGCATTACATATAATGTTAGGTAAAGAGTAAATTTTTAATTTTTCACCAAGTACTGTGTGCAATACTATGAATTACCTCGCTAGCTAGCTAGCTGGTTTATTGTACTGCATAGTAGGGTAATGCAAAATCTGGGCACATTTTCCTAATTCAGCTTTTTTTTTCCTACATAAGTGATAAATAGAAAAGCAGTTTTCACAGCTGCCGTCAGTCCCACCACAAAGTAGTAGGAGGGAGAAAAAAAAAAAAGCAGGCCAGAATAAAGTACCCATAGATTTTTCTAAACAAGAAAGATATACAGTAGTTAATACTGCATCTTTACAAAAAACTCTTAAAGATGGAACCATTCTGTAAAACAGGAAGTTAGCCATAAAAACATATAGTTTCAAGGGGTACAAAAATAAATTATTACAGAAGCCACCACAAGACTGCTGCTCAACAGAACTGTAGTAGCATATTTATATGATAAAAGCAGGAACATCAGAAGGTTCTAGGTAAACTCTGCCATCAAATTAGGTTGGTGAGAATTTTTGGCATCTGGCATTGTAAATCTCAGATTTTAGTAATGATAATGTGAAGATAAGGGGTAAGGGTAAAAAACATTTGCTTTCTCCCCCATTCAGAAGACCAATTTTTTTGGATTATACAGCCTATTTTACCCTTAACTCTACACACCAAGCTCAGGCTTAACTTTTCTCCAATCTGCTGCCATAGTATGCTGATTTCCCTTCCATCCTGTTACAGCTTTCATCTTCTGCCAGAACATTCACTAGCAAAAAGCACTAAAAAGCTCCAGAGAATCCCAGGCTCTGGTGGGAAGCTTAATGCCATTCTGATGATCAGAGGAGACCTGAGCAGAGCCGAAGTGTGACAACGGTAGGCAAGAGAAGACAACTCTTGGCAAGGTTTACCAGTATCTCTGCAACCTGCCTCTGCTGTGGCAAATTCAAATCTGTATGTTTGATGTGTCCATCCCACGCACCAGGCTGTAGCCACCACTGCTGCTTTTAAAAGAAATTCTGCAGCAGCTTAGGCTGCAATTTCTTCCTGACTAGTGATTGTTTGTGTGGGGTTCTTTAGTGCTTTTCGTGGGCAAACCCAAATTGTCAGTTTTCTGAGTTTGTTTTTACAAGAAAGCAGAGGGTCACTGCATGTGGTAATCTATGCAGTAAGTGCCAACAAGTTACATATTTTTAGCCCTCCATGAAGGGCAAATACCTTGTTTTAGATAATTAAACAAGGTTTAGAATTTACATGGTATCAAACAAAGGATGAACAATTCATTTGCTCATGAAAAGTAATATTATTTTTCAAAAGCAAATGAATATATTGCTCTGTCATTTTCTACTTTTTCACTTTGTTTTGGAGGCCCTCATTTGTGATAACATATAGAGATGTGAAGACCACAGACATATGGTAGTCTTCTGTGGATTCTGCTAGGAGTGCAGTATCACATTTATAGTGGAAGAGTGTCTCAAAATCTTATCTACCACTGTTATGATCCTGTAGACTAGCAGAACTTCTTTTCCTTCTACAGAAGTTTTGCATTTTAAATGAAATAACTCGGGAATGGACTACTCAAATTCATATACAAATTTTCTAGGAGAATCTCAAATTTGCTTACAGACAGCAGCTGTGTACTGATTGCCATCAGTGCTGATACACGAGCAAAGAATAATGGGATGGAAACTATGCTACAGGGCTTTTTAATGTTAGCTATATGAAAATAAAATTTTCCAATAAAATTTTCCACTTTTTAAATCCAAGTCTAAATCTTTGGGGAAGTCAAAATGTCACATTTGTTCTGAATTGGAACCAGTATTATTTTGGACTTTGTCATTTGCAGAGCAGAAAGTACAGTTTTATCTGAAATTCACATTAGTCAATTAAGAGAGACCTGTGAATCTGAAGATACCTTATGCATCTCTGACAATGAAAAACTTGGCTGTAGATAAAAATCAAGTACTTTATTAAGTAACTGTAAGGTGTTTAAGCATACCTTTACCACCCTTAAAGTTGTATAAAGTTTTTGGATCATTCCACTCCTTCTAACTACAAGAAAAACAGGAAGGTTCAAAACTAGTACAGTACTTTCAGAGCAGGAACAGCAAGCAGTATCTAGCTGAACTAACCTGGAGACAGAAGAAAATTCTAAGTAGGCATATGACACCCAAAATTGTGGAATATAGACAGCAGCACATTCATCTCATCCATCCTTCCAGTTGCCTTAACATATTCTTTGTCCTTCACAGAATACAACAATACTTCTTAGACGGATGAAAGATAACAGCTGGCAAGTTGTATAGTAATTGATATATGTAGTCTCTATCAGTTAAATTCTGCATGTGTATTCCATTGTTACAAAAGCCTACTTTCTTTTCCTTTACTGTACAGAAACTATATGCTTAGCTGCCCTAATTTGTTAGGAATACTAAAAGCAGTGTGTGAGAACACTTTTTTCCCATTAGAATAGGTTTTTTATGGCTTTTTTTCCCCACAAAAGAAAATATAGAGATTGCAATATAACACATTCCCTCTGGAACTCAGGCGGCTCATCATTACCCAGAGGAGTTCATAGCTATTTGAAGGAATTTATGTTCCACCCCTTGTAAGGGGAAACAAAAAAACAAAAAAAACAAAACAAAACAAAAAACCAAACCAACAAACAAACAAAACAAACAAACAACCAAAAACAAAAAAAAAACCAAACCAAACAAACCAACCAAAAATGAGTGTTTTATTTTTTTCAAGTTTAGTAAATGGTGGTTGTTAGTGACAGAGCTCCTGAGTATGATTTATCACTTCTTGAAATTAATGACCCAAGTCTGTTTTTATATTACATTATGAGGCTGACACCTACCAAGAGCTGTGGAAGAATATGCTTTTTTAAGACTTGTTAATTTAATTTATGCAAATTAATTGGCTGAGGTTTGAGAATGGATTGCAAAATTTTGTCATTTGGGCTTCTTTATTATAGAAGAGTCAGGTGTTGAAATTTTTTAAAGCTGTGTTATTCTGTTCTCTGCTGGTGTAGCGTGGGCAGATTCTCACTTGTTAATTATATTGAGAGCACAGAAAAGGATGAAAAATCTTGACAGAAGAAAAGAATAAAATACTTTTCCCTCACATGCACTTAAACTTCTGTCTCCATGTCTGTATGGGATCAACATCTTAAAGATCTATAGAATCAAAGAATGGATCTTGGAGTGGTTTGATTTGGAAAGAACTTTTAAAAGGACACTTTGGTCATTGGTGACTTTGCCAGACTGACACAATTTTTCAAATAGGATGGAGAGCACCTTAGCAACTATATCTGTCAGGTCCCTCAGGATTCAGAAATATACCTCATTGTGACCCCTCCTTCAGCTTGTATATGTCCAGGTTCCTGAAGTTGTTCACACCTGATGTCCTACTTCTTCATTCCTCAGCCAGTGAGTTGAGATTTAGGGATTTGGCAGATAGTGAAAACCGAGGCAAAGAAATTGTTGAGTACCTCAGCCTTTTTCATGTCAGTATCACTGGATACCCCATCCAGTTTATCAGAGAAAGTACAATGTACTTTCGTGTTCCTTTTCTGAGTAACATACCTGTCAAATCTATTCTTATAGTTCACATCCCTTGCCAAGTATCTCTCTCTTTGTGCCTTGGTGTTCCTGATCCCTCAAACACCCTCAAACAGTATTACTATATTTTTCCAAGGACATACGTCCGTAGTTCCACTGCCTAGGCATTTCCCTCTTGGGTTTCTGTTTGGCCAGGGGGGTAGCCGTGCTCATTTCCTGCCATCCATGACCGATTTTTGCACACGGGAATCAAGAGTTCTTGTGTTGTACAAAAATGTTGTTAAACAGCTCCAAGGTCTCCTCTCCTCCTTTATCCCGTAGGGCAGTTTTTCAGGTGGTCTCATCCATTAGTTCCTTAAACAGTTGAAAGTTTCTTCCCTTAAGTTTTAAGGTCTTTTTGCATACATATACTCCCTATACAATTCTTACAGTGATCAAACCTGCAGTTTCCTTAATTTTGGCATTATGAGAGCAAAAGTGAGATATCATTTCTCTCAAAAAATAAGAGTTAGTGGTTACAGGATCGCTAGATGACAAAACACCAGATTCTATTACATAAGTGGAACATGAAAAACATTACAAGTAAGTTAACTGTTGGAGCCTCTCTGATAAAACACAAACAGTTCTCACATTTTTCTATTGAAATGAAGACTAGAAAAGCTGCATACGAAACAAGAAAGAGTATTAATTTCATATTTGTGTATTGAACATGTTAATAACACCATTTGCGCTCATTATTGTACTCTTCGTTTCTATGACTGACCTTAACATACTCGTGTAGATCTACTCCCATAAGGAGACAGAATCATGTGCTGCAGAGCAGATTACAAATCTCCCTGTCTATTGGGAAAATTTTACATTTAAACAAACAAGCAAGCCAAAACAAGTAAAAGCTTAAAAAAAAAAATAAAGTCCTTTAAGCTGTTCAGACTGCATCAAAATTTATTTACAGCCACATTTACTTCTTTGTGTTGAGGAATACATTTGGTGCAGGTAGCTCAATGTGCAAACTGCAGAGCAAGCCGCAGACTGAGCTCTGGGGAGGCAGGAGCCCGAGCCAAGGCAAGAGGCCGTGACCTGCCAACCCTTTGCATAACAAAGGGGACCTGGGGCAGGCTGAGAGGCAGGACACGAAGAGACAGCAGGAGCTGAGGACTCAACTGGAAGAGCGAGACCTTTGCGCACAGATTGTGAAGGTATAAAAAGCCACGGAGTTCCTTCATTCGGGGTCCCTCCTCAGAGGCACCAGCTCCAGCTGTTTCTGCGTTACCGTGGTGTGAATAAATGACTTTATGGAACCAGGCAGCTGCTGAGGGAAACCTGTGGTTGAATTCGTAATGAAACTTGGTCTGATTGTGTGAGAGTGCGGCATTTAGAGAGTCCACTGGCGCACCCACTAGGTCACAGAAGCTGCTGGCTGCAAAGAGGCCTCAGTCCCAGCACTGAAAGTCTAGTAATGGGAATATGATTCCAGAGTGGCTCCTGAATGGCCTGACAGGGAGGTTTTCTTAACATTTGTTCTTAGGAACCAAGAAAACCAAATTAGTTGTATTTGAATCATTTATTCATAAATTTAAAATTGTTTGCACTGAACTAGTGTTAAATATAGAAAAAAAAAGAGAGAAAAAGGAATGAACAAATATTAATCAATATCCATTTAAAAAAAAAAGAAATTTTAAAAGCACTACAGTGTGAGTCCCTAAGGTTACAGACTAATATGAGTAGATGATAAGGAACTGCAGTAGATGAATATGCATGTTCATTGTCATAAAAAAGCCAGGAATGCAATGAGCAGCTGTGAGAGAGATTTCTGTTATGAATAATTGTAAGGGAAGTATTACTAATTATAGAGAAAAATAAATAAATATTGGGCAAAATGGCCAGAAACAACATATTCATCACTGAAGTGAATTGTAGGTATTGTGAGTGGGCTTTCAGATGCATTTAATAATGGTTGTGCCATGAAAGTTAGTAAAGGTTTAATAGTAAAATATGTTAAGTGATGGATTTGAGCCAAAATTCATCTTTTTATAAGTCTTTTAGCACTACTGTGCAGAGGTTTATTTTAACCCAGAAGAGAAACATGTTTAAAGAAATTCCTGTAACTTAGCAGGAATCTGTAAACTGGACTGTTCACTTCCTAAACGCCAGCTAGGAGTGAAATAGGCTACCAATTTTCCTGAGGAGAGAAGGTGAAGCTTTCAGAAGAACCAGGTAAAGACATGTTCAAGATCAGCAGGAGGAAAGTAAATAGTTTTCATGCCAAACATAGGCAGATTAGCAAATAGCAAAGTCTAGAGAGAAGAAGAAAAAAGGAGACATATTACTGGCAGAAAGTATCAGATCTACAAAACCAGACAACAAAGAAGATTACCAAACATGATGGAAATTATTAAAAATGCTGTCATTATATTTTCCAATACCTGTTCAATAGGCAAGATGCATTTTAAAACAAAGCCAAGCATTCAACACAAATGTTTTGTCAGCTTTCTCCCAGGCATTTGGAAGCCGGCCATCCCAGGAAAATAAAATATTCAAGACACAAATGTTTCCATTGTCTGCCCTGTATCAAATATCAAAACCACATGACTAATTGAGCAAGATCCCAACAGTTGTCTGATCAGATAAAACACTGGCAACAGAAAGCTGGTTTACTTTTTCTTAGATCACAGAAAGGAAACTGCAGGCCACTTTCACACACCTCATTAAATCCTTTTGATAAAGCACCCTCAATATACCTGCTGAAATTTATTCAGTCAAATAAATTATTAGGATTTTGACACAACTGCCATGTACAGCACCACTATCAGGACATGCATTGCAGAGCCTGAAATTAAGACGTTGCTTTGACTGGAATGGTTCACACAATAGGAAGTGACAAGAAAGGCTATAGAATATAGAAGCTCTAAATTATAAATGCTCAAGAGCAAGCTAATTAAATCCAAGTTCATTCCACAATGCTGCAGTATGGGTCCCCTTCCCATCCTTCCCCCTCAGATGACTGCATGATAACAGACTCCTCATTTGCACTAATGCAATGCCACTGATTGGGGGAAGTTTATTCAACATTATGGTTACAAATGTGAATAAAGAATTCGGTTCACAGCCATCATTTTGTTAAGCTGTTGCAGTAGCAACAGGGGTTATAAGTTTATCAGCTACAACTTGGTTAATACAAGGAGAGAAATCTAAATTAGATTTGATGGACAGATCTTGGCTTGTAAGCTCCATTGTAGCCGACATTTTTTTTTAAGCTTTTTTCTCTTTCTAACTGTACCTTGAGGAAGGTATAGCATACATGCTCAGGGGAAAAAAAAAAAAGCATTTAGAATCCATGCAAGAGAAGGTCAGAAGGGAGAATTGTTGCTCAAATGTGGAAACGGAAGTGCTGTCAAATATGCTTGAATAGAATTTCCGTAAGACTTACAGCACTCACAACTTATCAGGCACATGAAAATGGAACCAAATTTTTCTGCTGGTCAAAAATGTTGCATAAATGTTCTAAAAAGCAGATGTCAATTGACATTTCTCTGTTGTCCAGGCTTATTGCAGACCACAGAGAGATGGTTAAATCTCTCTCTTCCCTAAGAAAATTATTTTTAGAACTCATTGAACTGAGCATTGCTATGAATAAATTCATTAAGATTGTCACAGAGAGTCTTACATCTCACTTATGCTCTTATACTCTTATGACTCTGCAAGAGAGTACAACAAGACTAACTCCCCCTCCGCAAGTTCCATGGTGTCAGGGGGAGTTGACTACAAATTGATAACTGTGGCAGCAACATGTCTTAAACTGGATACTTGACTTATGTGGTGTACTGTCTGACAGTTTTAATTCTCAGTGACCATTATCTTGGACATCTGGATCTCTGCTACCTTACTGCTTGAATAGACCACAGTGAAGTCTGTTATTGAGCCCTCTGGATAATTTGAATGAGTTATAAAATACAGTTAGTGTATGTCTTTCTAGATAGGAAAGACTCAGATGTGTTAGCAGGTGAGATAAACTAAGTGGATAAAGAAAGATTGCTATGAGTGCATGTCCAAATCAGTAAATGGAGCAGAGGTGTGAACTGAGGTTTAGACACCCTGCAGACCAAAATAATTTCTTTAAATAGTACCTCACCAGTGCTTGCTGATCTTGTTAGAGGAAAGACCTTGTAAAATAAAAATATGGTGAAGAACCCAGGCAGCCAGGGCTCTATGTGTTCAACTCTTCTACAAAAGCTGAAATTCTCAAGAAAGTTGGTTTAGAAGCTACCATGGAGAAAAATTGGCGCCTATGAATGTGGACATTTAATGAGGCTGCTGTATGCTTAATTCACTGAAAAATTCAGTTAATGAAGAATCGTTTCTTTGACAAACAAACATTTAAAAGGTTACAGTTTAAAATAGTGTCTGTAGGAGAAATTGACATATCCAACCTGCAGTGCATGCAGGTTGCATTTAATATGATTTTTCATCAACTTGATTTTAAAAATGAAATTAAGTTTAAATTTCACTTTTGTGATATACTGCGTTTAATTGCTTCAAGATTTTATTAAAATAATTTTATTAAAATTTAGTTCACTTACATTGGCACATGTCATTAATTTTATGCTTGTAAGAGGTAAGTATAAACATTCTTATACTTGCATAAACAAGGGTTGCAAGGATGGGTAAGATCCAAACATTTCTGCAAATAATTCTTTCTAGTTTAGCATTATTATTCTTGTGGGCTGAACCAATTTTCCACATGTAATTTGATTCTAAAGAATAGAAAATTATAGAACTATTGTTTTTTTCTAAATGACATTTATCACTGTGTAAAAGATGGCAATATATTAGAAGAGTTTGTTTATGATCCATGTGAGGTTTATTAAAGTATTATAAATACATGAGTCACAGGATTTTAGATTTGTACGTTTAAAATTTGGGTTATAAAATCTTTTTGAAGCTTTTTTACTAACTAGAAAAGGTATTCAACAATAAACTGCTAATAAATAACTAAAGAAATCTCAAAATCATTTAAGCATATACTTTCATTTAAAAATCTGTGTTCACTTTAAGCACTTTTTTAACCTTTATGTAGCATTAGACTGTGTTTTAAACTCCTCTTCTGGGAGCAAAAGATTTTGCAGGGCCTGACAGCTGCATGGGAAGAACGACACAACTGGGGCATCATATTCTCCACTCTCTTCTACACATTCAGCAGATCAGGATGCTCACCTGTAAGGGAATTTGCAAATCCCACAGTCACAGAATGGGTCAGGTTGGAAGGGACCACATGGGGTCATCTGGCCCAACCTGCCTGCTGAGGTAGGGTCACCCCAGAGGACATTGCACGGGGTTGCATCCAGGCAGTTCCTGAATATCCCCAGTGAGGGAGACTCCACAGGCTCTCTAAGCAACCTGTTAAAGTGCTTGGTCACTGAAAGATCAAGAAGTTCCTCCTCATGTTCAGGTGGAAATTCCTGTGCACCAGTTTCTGCCCATTGCCTCTTGTCCTGTTGCTTGACATCACTAAGCAGAGCCTGGATCCATCCCCTTGGCACCCTCACTACAGATACTCACAGACATTGATGAGGTCTCCTCTCAGTCATCTCTTCTCAATTTGAACAGGCCAAACTCTCTTAGCCTTTCCTTACAGGAGAGATGCTCCAGTCCCACACTCATCTTTGTTGCTCTTCGCTGAACCCGCTCCAGGAGCTCCATGTCTCTCTTGGACTGAGGAGCCCAGAACTGGACACAGCACTCCAGGTGTGGCCTCACCAGGGCTGAGCAGAATGGAAGGATCACCACCCTCAACCTGCTGGCAATGCTCTTCCTAATGTACTGCAGGACACCAGTGGCCTTCTTGGCCACAAGGGCACTGCTTGACCCCATAAACAACTTGCTGTCCACACATATATTGTCCTAGTCTGGTTGCATGTCAACCTTGTAAAACATAGCAGGACTATTTTTTCAATTAATTATGTATTTTGCTTAAATAATTAATAATTATTTTCTGTTTTTCCCATGCAAGGAAATAGACTTGATATCCCTGCTAAACTTTCTCTACTTCTTTCTACAACAGTTTGCATTAACAGCAATATTTCAACACAAAACCAGTGGCAAAACAGTAACTTTATATTCTGCAGTTTAAACGAAGTAAAGGAAGTAAATACAACTCGGATATGATCCTACTCAGAAATTTAAGGACAAACACTGTTGTTATATTCTTAGTTATGTGTTTATGGTATGTTAAAATACTGGACCTAGATTCATTGTAGTCTCCAAGGGGACTCCAAAATGCTCAAATACACTGGGAAACTTCATCAACCGCTATTGAAAATTCCCAGTGCAACAAAATAGATTGCAACTCCAGTTTTTAGAACCAGTCATTCAAATCACATTCTCATCCTCCTATTTTTTAGCGTATGGTAAGATTCACTTATTCATCTACCTAATAAGGGAGAATATATAGTCAAGAGTTTCATGTGATAGAGATATTATAAACTCTCCCTTTGCTAATTCATAAGGTATCCACCAATAAATAAAAAAAAATTGGCTTTCAAAAAAACATTGCAGAATTTTATATGTTGTAAATCATCTCTGGTTTTTTTTTTTTTTTTTTTTTTTTTTTTTTTTTTTTTTTTTTTTTTTTTTTTTTTTTTTTTTTTTTTTTTTTTTTTTTTTTTTTTTTTTTTTTTTTTTTTTTTTTTTTTTTTTTTTTTTTTTTTTTTTTTTTTTTTTTTTTTTTTTTTTTTTTTTTTTTTTTTTTTTTTTTTTTTTTTTTTTTTTTTTTTTTTTTTTTTTTTTTTTTTTTTTTTTTTTTTTTTTTTTTTTTTTTTTTTTTTTTTTTTTTTTTTTTTTTTTTTTTTTTTTTTTTTTTTTTTTTTTTTTTTTTTTTTTTTTTTTTTTTTTTTTTTTTTTTTTTTTTTTTTTTTTTTTTTTTTTTTTTTTTTTTTTTTTTTTTTTTTTTTTTTTTTTTTTTTTTTTTTTTTTTTTTTTTTTTTTTTTTTTTTTTTTTTTTTTTTTTTTTTTTTTTTTTTTTTTTTTTTTTTTTTTTTTTTTTTTTTTTTTTTTTTTTTTTTTTTTTTTTTTTTTTTTTTTTTTTTTTTTTTTTTTTTTTTTTTTTTTTTTTTTTTTTTTTTTTTTTAATGAATCATTCCAGGGATGAAATTTAGGCTTATTTGCCTTGTGACAAGCTCTTGATTCTGTTAGCATGGGTACTGATCACAAACTGTTTGCTTATGGTTAAAATAAGTGTAAATAAGTGTTCTTATTATACTTCTATTAAGTGCTACTGTTGGTATCCATGTCTAAAAAGGGTCAGAGTTTAGCTCTTACTGGACAGCAGCACTCCTTAGAAAGCCTGTAATTCATTTCAACTGGGACATGTCTCCTGCTGCTGACATTGCACCTTCATATTTTTTCTTTAGCACCCAACTCTTGAGCGTTTTTTCAGCATGTCGTGGTTCAGCATAGCTTGGTTTTTCGTTAAGAAGAAATCCACAAGCCACAGAAGTGATTTTTTTTTTTTTTTTGCAAGGAGCTGCTGACAGCTTCTTCCAGACCCAACAAAACCAATCAGCTGGCTAGTTTGAATTGACAACTCTGTTAAGCTACTTAAGAAAGCTTGACACGCCTCTGTGGAACCACGTTTAAGAACGAACAAACCCTGGGAAAGCTCTCTTGCTTCTGGCTTTAGGAGAGATAACTGGGGGGCCCAGTGCAGCCCGGTGGGGCCAGCCCATGTGGCCCTGCTCTGTCGTGGCCCGGCTGGGTCGGCCTTCCAGCGAGGCGCTGTGGGGCCGGGCCGGCCAGGAGAAAGCCGCCCCAGAGCTGCGAGCAGCGGCGCGGCCAAACCACCCCCCAGCTGAGGCTGGGACTGCACGGCCGAGAGTCATCTGAGGCCGCCGCCCGGCGGAGATCACATGACCAGCAGCGAGAGACAAATTCCAGCTGCAAGGCCCGGGTAAGATTAACACTTTCAGCGCTGTAAGATTCCCCAGAAGAAATGAAACCTACAGACATCAATCCTGTCCCGAGTCGAAGAAAAGGGAAAAGTGAAGGCACGTGTAGAAAACACCATAGAGATACCAAAGTCAGTGAAGAAGGAAGAGCCAAAGCCCAGAGAGGGAAGAAAGAGGAGATGCTTCAAACCTAGAAGCTGAAATTCTTTTGTAAAGTTGTTGCTGATGAACTATGATATATCAGAATACCTCTGCAATTCATGAAAAGCATGGGGGGGTAGAGTGTTCAAATCACAACCATGAGCAAAGGTACCTGTGCTGAAACAAGCAAATGTTGAAGCAATTGTGACCTAATGAGAAACTTTAACAGAGATAAGTGATGAAGACCCTTGCCCCCAGGGAGGAAGAAGACCTCTGTTCCCAGAGATGAAGATGATCCCAGAGATAGATGAAGAGAACCTTTGCTTTTGAACAGTTCATCCTCAAAATAGTACCCCATTAGCTAAGATTGAACCCTTGAAAACAGTTGTGGGGAAAGCTGTCAGTCAAGGGGACTTTCACATGTGAGCAGAGAACCATTTCCCAGGCAGCTGATTTTGCTGTGACATTGAAGCCACGAGAGAACGGTTTCTTGTGGAGAAGTCTCCATGGCATGGCAAGAGAGACTCCTCTCCCAAAGTGAACAGAAGAAAAGACTAGTATAGAGGTGGTAAACTGACTGTAAAAATCCCAAGTTTTGTCTCTTTACGATGTCAGTGGGAAAAAGGAAGGAGAGGTGGGGGGAGGAGAAGTGTTCTGAAGGCTCATTCCAACTCTTATTTTTTTAGTTCTGCTAATAAAACTTTTCTTTATATTCTTCAACGTTTTGGGCCTGCTTTGCTTTCTCCTAATCCTTATCTCACAGAAGGAAAATAAGTAATGGATTTTGAACTAAACCACTATACAGCATTAAAATTAATTTAGTAGTTTGTATTTAATTTAGTGTTTTCATTCTGGGATGCTTTTTCAATAAAATCCTAACTTAGAATCTGTTTGTGCATTTTTCACAAATCATGGTTAAGAATTTGGGACTTTCTTAAATAAAAGCTCAGAAAATGCACCTGAGAAAGTATTTGATGAACTAGGATTTAAGTGTTTCCTATTCATAGAAAGTGATATCTTTAAATTTCCAGGGCTGAACATTCAATACATTTTAAATATTTCTATACAACCATAGTACTCGGTATCAATATATTGCAGGGGTGGAGATATAAAGAGTTAGCATTCAAATCATTAATGAAGAGCAACCATCTCACAGGAACCATGAATTTAGGATGTAATGCAAACCACTGAAACACATGCTTATTTAATCCCTGCAGTCACTGCAGAGTTTGATCTACACTATCTTCTATAAAAAGCTTTTGGAGAGAGGTATAGAGATTACAAGTACTGCATTCTATGTGATATTAATGCAATTTTAGTCAAAACTATTAAATCTCTCTATAAATGCCATTTAAAGAGTTAAAAAAATACAGATTCTCATAGATTCTTGGATTACTGAAGTTTTTTATCTAAAAAATGACAAATTGATTTTTCATCTCTAACAGAGTATCAATATAAGATATAGGAATTTTAAGTCAGAAGCAACAAAAAGGATAATCACTTCACTTGAGAAATTACTTAAATAGCTTTAAGTTTGTGAAGCTAAACAGATTAAACCTTTTAGAAATTTGGGGTTAAATTCCTTAAAGATTTTGGGTTTCTTTCTTTTTTACATTTTTTTTCCCAGTTAAATGGACTTAGATCTTCATGTGCCTAATAGATTTTCTATATAAGAGCAGCTGAAAAGGAATAGGCAAGGGGGTAAATTTTTATCTTCTAAGACCAAACATTTATTAAGGATTTTGATTGTATTGTACTGTACTTTGTATTGTATTGTACTCAGGATCCTATCCTAAGAATTGATAGGAACTGATGTATGTGTCAATAGATTAATTGGGTTCCTCAGAACATGTTTTATGACAGCACAATGAAAAATATTTATGGGAAATTTTTCTGTAGGTTTGATGTCCTAAAGAGTAAGTTTTCAGTAATTCACATAGAAGTACAATATTTTCTGTCAACACGTACAGCTCCGCAGTTTTCATCACACACACCTCTACCCTCTGGCTAAAAACGCTCCTCTCTCACAAATGTACCTCCTCCTGCTTCTTCTCCTGCTGCTTCTCCGCCTCACAAAATGGCAGTAACATCTGCCCTAGCACACTCCGTTTATCTCCTGGTTTGTATTCACACTGATTATGAGGTCTGACCACTCTTCCACCTCTTTGAAGTTCATTCCTACTTTTAGCTGTTTCCCCTGTACTTTGGAGAACAGTTATCATTGTCTAAGCCTTAGTCAACCATGACCACATCTTGCCTTTCTTCAGCTGCTGATTTTTAAGAGTCCCTAAATCGCTTCCTCTGAGAGACAAGGTGTATCATAGACTGAGAGAAATTGAGCAAGCTAGCTCATTTAACATTTTACCATGTCACTCTCCTTCAGACAAAATAAAAATAAAAACCCCTTTGATAACATGAAATAAGAAGCATTGTACTGGAGAAATGCAATACTATATGGGTATGATGTATGTATACTTAACTTTTTAGCTAATATAAAAAACCACTTGTAATTGTTCCCTCAATAAATATGTGAGAAAATCAGATAGATTACTCGGGCAGCTTTGCTTTATATTGTGAGGTGACAGTAGTTCAATCTCATGTTAAAAAATTGGGACTTAGCAAGCCAACTTCCTTATTTCAAATAAAGCTACAGAAGTAATAATGCCTTTTAAACTAAACTCCACATAAGCTCTCCAAACTTTACTGGCAGCAGTATAGGTGTCTGAACCACTGTACATTTCACACATCACTGAATGGGCACATTGCCACAGGACAACTGAACAGGTCCATTATAACTTCTATATTTTACTGTCCACTACAGTTTTGTGAAGCTAATTGATTATTGCAAAGTTTCATCAAGATATTTTTCCTGTACTTCATGCTTTTATACATATAATAATAATACCACTTTGAACCATAAAATCTCTGTATGACAAAGGAAATATTATTGTTTGTTCTAAATAAAATATTAACAGATAAATTTCCTTTAATAAAAGCAGCTTTTAGATTATTGTAAACTATAGCCATAATTAAATATTAGGAATACAGTGATTTCATACAATACAAGAGATAACTGAAAAGGCTACCTTTAAAACCAAAATTTCCTAGACTGTACTTAGTAGCAAAAATATCACAGTGTGATGCACTGGTGAAGACCTGGTTGTTAGTAGTAGTACTATGATATTGAATAATATATTACTGGTGTTATGTATTTTCTAGAAAAGAAGAAGACGTAAATAGTATTGTTAAAAAAAAAATTGTCGTTTACATCTTTTACTTCCAGTTCTCACATCTATTTACTTGGATTTCTTGTCTAATTAAGGTAAAGGTATTGGGTATGTAAAAATGTTAGAAACAAAAAACGGTATGACAACAATATGGCAAACATGACCTAAAAATGTCGTAAATAAATATTGTAATAAATGTTGTCTCTGAAAAATGTGTTTTTCATAGGATCAAAAAATAGTTTGGTTTGGAAGGGACCTTTAAAGGTCATCTCATCCAAACCCCTGCCATGGGCAAGAACCTCTTCATATAAATCAGGGTGCTCAGAGCCCTGGTCAACTTGACCTTGAATGCTTCCAGGGATGAGACATTTACCTCTCTGGGCAACTAGCACCAGTGTTTTACCACCCTTATTGTAAAAAACTTCTTCCTTATATCTAATCTAAATCAACCCTCTTTTAGTTTAAAACCATTATCCTTTGTCCTAGAGTAACACACCCTGCTAAGAAGTTTGTTCCCTTCCTTCTTAAGAGGTCCCCTTTAAATATCGAAAGGGCACAATATGATCTCCCCAGTGTTTTCTCTTCTTGCAGCTGAAAAANAGTAAGTTTTCAGTAATTCACATAGAAGTACAATATTTTCTGTCAACACGTACAGCTCCGCAGTTTTCATCACACACACCTCTACCCTCTGGCTAAAAACGCTCCTCTCTCACAAATGTACCTCCTCCTGCTTCTTCTCCTGCTGCTTCTCCGCCTCACAAAATGGCAGTAACATCTGCCCTAGCACACTCCGTTTATCTCCTGGTTTGTATTCACACTGATTATGAGGTCTGACCACTCTTCCACCTCTTTGAAGTTCATTCCTACTTTTAGCTGTTTCCCCTGTACTTTGGAGAACAGTTATCATTGTCTAAGCCTTAGTCAACCATGACCACATCTTGCCTTTCTTCAGCTGCTGATTTTTAAGAGTCCCTAAATCGCTTCCTCTGAGAGACAAGGTGTATCATAGACTGAGAGAAATTGAGCAAGCTAGCTCATTTAACATTTTACCATGTCACTCTCCTTCAGACAAAATAAAAATAAAAACCCCTTTGATAACATGAAATAAGAAGCATTGTACTGGAGAAATGCAATACTATATGGGTATGATGTATGTATACTTAACTTTTTAGCTAATATAAAAAACCACTTGTAATTGTTCCCTCAATAAATATGTGAGAAAATCAGATAGATTACTCGGGCAGCTTTGCTTTATATTGTGAGGTGACAGTAGTTCAATCTCATGTTAAAAAATTGGGACTTAGCAAGCCAACTTCCTTATTTCAAATAAAGCTACAGAAGTAATAATGCCTTTTAAACTAAACTCCACATAAGCTCTCCAAACTTTACTGGCAGCAGTATAGGTGTCTGAACCACTGTACATTTCACACATCACTGAATGGGCACATTGCCACAGGACAACTGAACAGGTCCATTATAACTTCTATATTTTACTGTCCACTACAGTTTTGTGAAGCTAATTGATTATTGCAAAGTTTCATCAAGATATTTTTCCTGTACTTCATGCTTTTATACATATAATAATAATACCACTTTGAACCATAAAATCTCTGTATGACAAAGGAAATATTATTGTTTGTTCTAAATAAAATATTAACAGATAAATTTCCTTTAATAAAAGCAGCTTTTAGATTATTGTAAACTATAGCCATAATTAAATATTAGGAATACAGTGATTTCATACAATACAAGAGATAACTGAAAAGGCTACCTTTAAAACCAAAATTTCCTAGACTGTACTTAGTAGCAAAAATATCACAGTGTGATGCACTGGTGAAGACCTGGTTGTTAGTAGTAGTACTATGATATTGAATAATATATTACTGGTGTTATGTATTTTCTAGAAAAGAAGAAGACGTAAATAGTATTGTTAAAAAAAAAATTGTCGTTTACATCTTTTACTTCCAGTTCTCACATCTATTTACTTGGATTTCTTGTCTAATTAAGGTAAAGGTATTGGGTATGTAAAAATGTTAGAAACAAAAAACGGTATGACAACAATATGGCAAACATGACCTAAAAATGTCGTAAATAAATATTGTAATAAATGTTGTCTCTGAAAAATGTGTTTTTCATAGGATCAAAAAATAGTTTGGTTTGGAAGGGACCTTTAAAGGTCATCTCATCCAAACCCCTGCCATGGGCAAGAACCTCTTCATATAAATCAGGGTGCTCAGAGCCCTGGTCAACTTGACCTTGAATGCTTCCAGGGATGAGACATTTACCTCTCTGGGCAACTAGCACCAGTGTTTTACCACCCTTATTGTAAAAAACTTCTTCCTTATATCTAATCTAAATCAACCCTCTTTTAGTTTAAAACCATTATCCTTTGTCCTAGAGTAACACACCCTGCTAAGAAGTTTGTTCCCTTCCTTCTTAAGAGGTCCCCTTTAAATATCGAAAGGGCACAATATGATCTCCCCAGTGTTTTCTCTTCTTGCAGCTGAAAAAGCCCAACTCTCCACTTTTCCTCATAGGAAAGAAGTGCCATCCCTCTAATCTGTTTTGCAATCCTCTGCTGGACCTGCTCCAGTAGCCCCGTGTCTTTTACTAAGAATCCCAGAGCTGTTTACGATAGTCCAGGTGTAATCACATCAGAGAAGAGTAAAGATGGAGAATCACTTCCCTTAACCTACTGGTCATGCTTCTTTTCATGAAGCCCAGAATGCAAGTGCACGCTATCATGTCCAGCTTTTCACTGACTAGTACCCCCAAGTTCTTCCTAGTAGGGCTGCTTTCAATGCCTTCATCCCTAGCCTATATTGATACCTGCTGTTTCCCCAATTTAGGGGCAGGATCTTGCACTTAGCCTTGTTGAACCTTATGATGCTCCCATGGGCTCAATTCTCAAGCTTGTCCAAGTCCCCCTTGATGGCATCCCATCCTTCAGGTGTGTCAGCAGTACCACAGTTTGGTGTAGTGTGCAGACTTGCTGAGGATGTACCTGACCCCGGTCCCTACATCACTAGTGAAAAAATTAAAGAGTAATGGCCCCAGTATGGACCCCCAAGGGACACCACTTGTTACTAATCTCTCTCTGTACATTTAGCCATTGATCACTACCCTCTGGATGCAACCATCCAGCCAATTCTTCATCTGCTGAACAGTCAACCCACAAATCCATATCACTCCAATTTAGAGAAGAGGATGATGTAGGGGACCATGTCAAAGGCCTGATAGAAATCCCAGTAAATGACATCCATAGCTCTT
>VYZQ01035205.1:4509-59185 GCA_013400655.1 Mystacornis crossleyi | reverse complement strand
ACAGAGCCAGAGTCCAGCAGCAGCCCAGCGTTTTTATCCTACAGCTGGCACACAGGCTCCAAGTCCCTGCTGCTGGGAACGAACACTTAGAGCTAAATGCTTAGAGGTGAAGAAGCCTCTTCCTACAAGCACTGCACTGTTGTGACCACACCTACCTACAAAACCCCACACTCATGAAGTTCTCTTTTCCCCAGGGAATTCACCAGGTCATTTTTTACTAACTTCTGCAGCTCTCATTCACATCGCTTGAAGCCTCCCTCCTTCCCTCCGTGTGAATAAATGCTGCAGAATCTGGCCTATCCCCTGTAGCAGGTTACTCTACCTTTCCTAGCTTTGAATGTTATCAGAGAACAAGATGAAAAGAGAAGTAACTCATTTTCACCCCATTTCTTCAGGAGTTTTAATCATGATCCTCCTGCCCTATACGTTCAGCCTGTGGAACGACAGCAGGATCTCCTTGTTCATAAAGTTTCGATAGCTGGCAGCGTTTCCAGGTGCTCCCCTGTCTTGCCCCATCCTGTCTGTGCACTTTCCCCGTGCACATTTTCCCCTCCACCAAGCTGCAGCGTCTGACTTGCTTTCGGAAGTGCTGCTCTAAAGGAGGGGCTGGGGGTGGGGTGTGAACTGCCAAGTCGCATTTAACTGAGAAAATTCTTGGCTTCGACTTTTCCCCTGAATCTTACCAATTCAGATAATATGATCTGCTCAATTGGGTTAGATGTTCCTAACGACATTGCTCTGTGCAGAAGTTTGAGAGTGTCTATTAGGTTTTGTGCCATTTCCCCAGAACATGGCCATTTTTTTTTGATTCATAATAGATGCCTAATGTCTGAAAGCATCAGAATTGAAAGCAGGAGTATCTTAATGTCTTCTTGACACCACTCTCTTCTGTGAGGCTGGAGAAGTGCTCCTCTAACTTGCATTTTATCAGAGTGAATCAAATTCAAAGGGTTACAGTTAAGCAGAGAGCAGGATGATTCAGTGATGCTCCTCTTGCACACACACACACACACACACATATATATACACACACACACATATATATATACACACACCCCCACCCCCACATATAATTCAGGCCCTTTCAGCCTGAACACCCTGTTAACTCACACTATCAAGTTCTGGAAGTCCTATTAAACTTTATGGGTGTTTAGAGGTTGTGATCTCGGTTCTATCACTCTTTGTAATGGCCACGATCAAACTTAGCACCATGCAGGAATCATGAGCTGCTCTAGAGTTCAACTATCATATTCAGTATGAGCGGGATAAAAATATGCTAATCAGTAAAGATGGGGTTTTTTAAGGTTTGCAGTACAGGAATTATCCCAGCAGTATAATGAGATACTTGAAGGAAAACGTGGCCATATATTGCAAACCCATGGCAATATTGAGCACAGAAAATGGTGATGAGTTACTATTAGTTGCGACTACCAGGTTTCAGTTGGATAAACAAAAAATTGCATTTTGTCCCCAGAAAAGGATTCCTCATTTTTCAACAAGCAATAAAGGCAAGCATACCATGAACTTTAAAAATAATAATAAAAAACGTTCTGTTCCAAATCATTCCAATTTAGCCCGCAAACCATTTTTGCTTTGATTGCCTCTATGACCATAGGGCTGGCTGAGCTTCAGCTGCACGTAAGCACTGCCGTTTGCTTCCATCAAGTGTTTGCCTTGCAAAGGTTCCATAATCACAGAATCTAAGAATGGTTTGGGCTGCGAGGGAGCTTAAAAAGTATCCAATTCCAACCCTCTTTCTGCAGCTTCATAGGTGCATCCAAAAACTGCTTTCCATACCCGCAAAATCGGCTTTTCTGAACAAAGCAACCCCTGGGATAAGAGCAGCAAAGCATTGCAAGCCAGGGCCTGGATGGCTGCAGCGAACTTGGAACTGTGCAGGAGGCTGCACTTTGCCCAGCCTGGGGAGTCATTTCAGGAACAGGGCACCGAGCTTAAGGTGAGCCGAGGGCTCTCCACACTGCTCAAGGTGAGGGGAGCCGGGGTTGAAACCAGTGGCAAGTGTTAAGGGGTACAGTGTAAGGTGGCAATTTATCAGATCCCTTGTTCTCAGCCCTGGGACGCAGTTGAGGACCATTCGAGCAGGTTGAGGGCTCTCAGGGAGAGGGAGGGTGTGTCTTGGGAACCGGCTGGAGTGTCAAAGAGTCCCGTGTCCCATTCTGAGACAGGCTGAAGAATGCACATTTCACAGCAACAAGTCTTTTTCTCCTATTGAGATGTTAAAGCAATGCCCCTCATGAAGGTAAGCCACCCAGAAGAGTGCTAGATAGAAATTCAGAGTCAATTCTCCATCTGTGTCAACATTTAAATTAGAAAAATTGAGCTATTAAAAGAACCGGGTGCTGGAAGAAAATGAAAATCATGCACGTCAATCCCAAACATTTATTACAACTACTGTCAGGAATAATTACAATGGAATTGGAATTCCTTCTGAAATTAACAGTTGCTATAGAAAAATAATAATATTTTACCTAAATAGCCATGCCAGCAGAATTACATGGCAACAGCGCACCAGTGTAGAAACCATGTCCGTATTTGCTGAGGAAAACACATTGGCACCAGAAGTCATGGATGGCCTTTTAAACTCAATTCTGAAAGGAACGGAGATGTATTTCAACCTATTGCCTTCCCTCTGGCTACAGGAGGGCTCACAACTGCTCTGCCCAAGTGGAGGCAGAGGGAGCAAATGAATCCTCCCTCCTCTGCTGCAAGGGTGGGTTTACAGAGCCAGAGCAAATACAGAAGCAAAAGCCCAGGCAGGGTGGGCTTCCTTCGTAAGGAAGGAAGCAAAAAGGAAGGGATTCCCTCTTCTTCCTCGGAAGCTGCTGACATAAGAACTGTCCTTGGCTTACTGAGCCTGGCCAAGCAAGATCAGGCTGATGGCCCCACAGCTACAGACTTTTACTAATGGCTGGGGTTTCATCTCCCATATGTAAATATCATTACCAGACACAAACAGCAGAGAGAATAATGTGGACAGGCTCTTCCCTGAGCAGAGCTCTGCACGAAACCTCCCCTCCTGAAGGGCTATCCACAGCTGCTTATTCCAGCCCGCACTCTGCCAGGCTCCATTGAAAGGATTGCATTTAGCTTTTAGTGTATAAATAAGTGTTCCGATAAATAATTAATAGTAGCTGCTGGCTGTAAAAGAGGCGGCTGTTTGGAAAGTTAAAACAGTCTGTCATGAAATATGCACCCGTCTCTGTGTTCTACTTTCAGAGGATGCTTTAGCCAACATCTTGTCCTTTTGCATGGGACCACACTGTGCAAGGAGGAGGCCAGAGCTCAAGTTCCAGACCCTCAGGGTATTCTTGAATTCATTCTCTCTCACTGGGATATAGATCACCCCCTAAACCCCCAGAGGGGAGGGCAGGTGGTCAGTGATTCACAGAGAAGTTTCTGGAAAGGAGAGGAAAGTGCAGTGTTCTAGGCTTCTGGGTAAGATACAGAAATTAGACTTATTGATCACATTTGATTTTAAAACCCTCATAACGTCTTGGGTTTTTTTAGTTCAAACCAAAGCAGGGCCATCCGCCTTGATATTTTGCTGGACTACCTGCACTCTACCCACCTAAATAGCTGGAATAACTACAGGGCATTTTTATTAGTTACTACTCTGGAGACTGTACTTGGGTTGCAATTTTAAATGGCTTCACTATTCTACCCCCATACTCTCCCACTGTTAAGGGTGGAACTGTGCATCAGAATCCTGGTGAATCAATCACCTGCAGAAGGGCATGGTGCTATTATTTGTACCTGAAAAATCACAATTGCAGGGAATTTGGTGATATGCAATGTCCACGTGGCCAGCAAAGTGAGCCATGCGTGCCTGAGAACACCTGACAGGCTCCCGTCAGACTAACTCTCCATCAGCCTTGGTGCAAGCTCCGTGTGCCTGCATCAACCATTCTGCATACTCAGATTTCTTACTGCAGGACCTCCTAAAAGGCTTTCTCCTCCGTGGAAAAAAATATTTGTGTTCAGGCAGAAAATTAAGTCTCTATGTACATGTTATCTAAAACTGAGCTTTATGGATTCCCATATACTGTGTCGAATGATGAGACATAATTTTGTAAGCCCCTTCCCTAACCCAGAAAGCCAGGCTGGATTTTCTCTTCCACAATTACTGAAAACCAAGTGGAGTTATGCACTCAGCCCCCAGGAGAGGCTGGGAATGTAAAGGCAATGCCAGCCTGATTCAGGGCCAGTGTGTTCAGAAAGACTGACAACCATTCGGGGTTTTTTTTATTCCGTGCTCTTCCCCCTTCAACAATAAGTTAATGCCTCAGTAGTTCAATAAACAGAGATTTTTCACGAAAGCAAGAGGTTAATCAAAGCCCCTCTATTCCATCACAGAGCTCTAATGGTATTAGTTCTAGTTCCAGTCTCTGAGCTCAGCGTGACTCAACAAAAAAATCCCTTGCATTCCCAAGTAGGACCCTTATCCTACTAGTGGCATTTCCAAATTGAACTTTATCTAGACAAAACAAAGAATAGATCTTTTGAAAGGAAACATTTGTTTATATTTTGAACCAAGAGCAAAACAGTATCTATAGGTCACAGATGACACACCAGAAATCTCTAAAGAGATCTTTCATTTGGCTGACAAAGTGGCTTCTCTCGGAGAAACCCCATAAAACGGTGGCAGGAAGAAACACAAAGGAATTTAAGCAGGCTACAAAGAATAAGAAGAAAAAGGAAGCAAGCACAGCAAACCCATTTGCCTGCACATGAAAGTATGAATCTTGCACTGGTTTTCCCAAAAGCACACTTTGCAATATCCATGCTATACACATCCGAACCAAACATGAATCACCTTAGACCATTTTACAGCTAATGCCTATATGAAGGTAGAAAAGACTAATATTCCCTCAACAAAGACAGGAAAAATGAAATGCTGGAAAAAAAAAAATCAGTGGCCTCCAGAGGACCAAACATGATGGTGGCAGAGACAGAAATCCAAGGTTCTACTCCCTGCCTTATCTTCTCACCATAAAGCATTTTTCCTCTTGATAGGCAAACAGCATCCCTCCAATAATTTCAAGGTAAGCATTTGAATTTGTGTTAATACTCTTGCATAAAACATCCTCTGACTGTCTCATCTGCAGTACTTCGGTACATTAAAGGGAAAGTCTCTTGGATATTGTAGTATTTTTATTACATGACCAAATTTCTCTGTCTAGATTAGCTTGACTGACAGCACTAATATGTGCAGCCATAAGCGGTCCCCACAAAAAGCTCATCTTGCCTGGAAAGAACTGGTACTAAGACACAAAATTTTCTTGAAGGACTGCCTAGAACCTAGTCTGGAACTAAGACTAGGAAGAGACAGGCGAGATATTATAAACTTAACTTCCTGCTCCTGAACTGCCATGCAATAAAACCAGTGATAAATGCAAGTATTTTTGAGCAAGGTGGAAGTGACTGAATTTTCCCCTTTAGAAGCTGTTTGGAAGTCCAAGAAGCACACGCACACAAAAAGAGGAGGCACACGGAGGGTCACCCTGGCTTCCTTCACTCTCCTGGCTTCATTTTGCCAAGCTTTTCATTTGCCTTGCTTCATTTTTTCCCCTTGCTTCGCTACTTGCCAAGCCCTGCCAGGCTGTCATCAGCACTGGTGGCTTGGATGATGCTCCAGCCCGCACATCTGCTCTGACCAGAACTTGGTGGGACCAGACTCTGTGTATTCTCCCTCTTTTTC
This sequence comes from Mystacornis crossleyi, assembly GCA_013400655.1. Lineage (NCBI taxonomy): Eukaryota > Metazoa > Chordata > Aves > Passeriformes > Timaliidae > Mystacornis > Mystacornis crossleyi. The sequence continues at coordinate 53,466 of VYZQ01035205.1, read as the reverse complement.
TTACCAAATCCTCTCAGTGATAACAAAACCCTTCAGCCAGTGAGGACAAAGACGGGGAAAGGGACTCCAGCAGAAATTATTTAAAGAATAAATACAGGGAGGCCATTATAATGAGAATTAATGTATACAGGACTTGGAAACTCTGTCTGACTGGCTGGAACACGGCTTGAGCAAACTCAGACTAAATCCGTGTTTAAATTTCACGCGGCAAACGTGCCATACTAAAGATTTAAGTACAAAGTCTTTGTTATCTGGGTTTAAATAGACTCCCTTTGCAGTAGCAATAGATCATTACTATGTGACAGCAGTAGTCCCTCTGAAATAAGTTAGTGGCCTCCTTTTCATTCCTAGCACAGATGTGACCACATCTGACTTGCTCACAAATAGTCCCTGTGACAGGATACAGACACCACAAAACGTGTTATTCAGTGAAATATATTGGCATTGGTATAAGAGTGGACACATTTTAATTATCTCACATGGTGGCAAACATTTTTAGCTCCCAGCAAAGCAACAGGACAACAGAAAGCGTGGGAAACAATTAACTACTGGAAAAAAAAAAACGCCTAGAGACCAAATAGTTTGGCTTCTAACAGGCTATTCCAGAGCCTGGGACTATATCGCCTTTTTTTGTGTGTAAGAAACCTCCAACAAGTAAAGTTTTAATAATCATCCAGTAAAACTGTAATCCTTGGTAAATTTTCAAAATCACTACAGAAAATCTGCAGTTATTGGGTTGCTAAGAGAACTATAAAAATGGGGTTTAGCAATTTTTTTTTTAATGGCTTAGCTTGTCTATCCAATCAAACAACACATACAGAGCTTGGCTACTACATTGATTGACTTTAAGGAATCCTAGTTAGGCAGCCATTCTATTGCACAAATGTTGTCTCTCAGCTGAGTTCACAACACAAATCATTCTATTGGAACTGGATAGCTAATTGACAGCCTTATGAAAGTGGAAAGCAGCACCAGAATAGATGGACTGTAATAAAACATCTGATACAGCATCTCACAAAAGTTTTATTTGAAGAGTTAAATGAATTCAAATTGGCTTCCATTGAAGCATTAAACTATGAATTGAAAAGTGATGAAGAGCCATTAACCAAGCGAGAGCAGGAGATTTGTTGCATCAAGTCAGGGGGAACGTTTTGTAGGCTGCTTGAGAACACGGCGTAAAGCCCGCTTTGATTCCCCACCTTCATTCACAAGCACTGGGGCACTGACGGCGTGGCAATTTCACCTGCACTCTCCATTAATCCCACCGGGAAAGCAAAGCGAGGACTCGCAGTCCTGCAGCTCACACACACCTCTGATCGCAGGCCCAACCAACTCCCTGCCATGACATTTTGGCTCTGTCATCACGGCCTCGGCAGTAAGCTGCTGACCTTCAGATCATCTCTCAACACCTCCTTCTCAGCCTTTTCTTTTCCTACATGCACCACAAGGGTTGTAAACACCTGCTGAAGGGCATTATGCAAGAGCGAGGGGCTGTTGCTTCCAGCTCAGCCATGGGGTCCCCAAGTGACCTTGGGAAAGTCAGGCTTGTACCCAAGAATGCTATTTAGCTTTTTGAATTTTTGGGGAGTTACTGGTGAAAAGTGATCCACCTTAATACCGTCATTCATGCTAGATGGACACATTTATTAGAAACTGTGTTGAGAAGATACTTTTTCAATTATCATTAAGTTATTTTAAGTCTGGCCACAAAATGAGGGTGTTTCACCCGGTGACATCAAAATATTGTGTGTATTGTGATGATTGGGGTATCACCACACAACACCTGGAGCTGCTCAGAGGGTGAGCGTGGTCACTAACACCTACCTGTTGTGATGGTGACTGGAGCCACTCTGTCAAGAAACAAGAAATACACCTACAGGTTCTCTCCTCAGGCATGGCTCCCCTCAGGCTATACCTAAATTACTAGTTTCTAGCAGCTTCCACGCCTGACACTCCAGAGAAACCGCCAGTCAGCAATGTGTGAGGAAATATTACAACTACTCGTTATGTTCAGAAGTACTGACGCATTAGAGATCCATAAATTGCGCCATTTGGAGGAAGCCTCACTGAAACATCCCAGATGGATACTTATGGGATTTTCTGGGTGGTCCAAATGACCGTGGGACTGCTGGAAGTTAATGGGTCAGAAGAAGGAAGCATTGAGGCTGAACATCAGGCAACACTCACCAGAAGCATGGTCTGGTTAAGTCTTAAAACACATTTCAGCTGGGAGCTAAGCACCATGAAGCATCACGTGTGGGCTGGGGAACCAAAGGATGTGCATGTGCATAAGTGTACACGTGTGAGAATATTTCTGTGTGTAAAACTCATCTCCAAATCACCCTCCAGCCACTGTTCCACCAGGGAGCCTTTACAGCCATTTCTGAAATCATCTGGAAAAGTTTAAAGCCAAAGAGAAATAGAAGTCAGGAGGGTCAAACAGCTCCTTTCCAAGCGTTGTTTCACGCTAAAATCACACCAGCTTTCATCAAATGCACAAGTTGAAGTATTTCAAACTCTTTGCTTTATATTCATTGATTATCGACTTCACCCTGTGGCACCATTTAGCTTTCTGAAATCACGCAAGATTACATGAGCACTACAGACTTGATCAAATGGCTGAAAACACCACTGAGAAATTGGGGGTTTAACTTAGGCATGATTATTCATTGAAAAGAATAAAAAAAGGGGTGAAAGTGCCGAGCAGCCTCTCCACTCAAAGTATAAAACAGAAGTCAGAAGGTCTGCAACAGCCTTTATCAGCTGAGAAGCTGGCCTTATCCTAGGTAAAAAAGAGTTTTCTAATACCTTGTGATGAGCTATGAGAAGCTGGTACCGACATGCCTCTCAAGCAAAGCCACGTTTACCAACGCTAAACACATTGCAGCTTTGTTAAGTTTGAAAAAGAAAAAAAACCCAGTTACTTTCAAAGAAGATGTAAGTTTTGTGAGCTCAGTCAAAAAACATCCCGGAAACTTTTCTGGGAGAGAGAAAAGAAAAATACTATTTTTTTTTTCCTTCTGCAGTGAATAGAAACGCTAAATTTTTGCTGATGGTCACCAGGAGTCATTTATCACTCAAATCAGTTTGCTTGTTTCTATAACGAATGAGGAGTCACATGCAAGGAGCAGCAAGGCAGGTATCATGATTCATTGGGCTGCAAGTAAATGACAGGAGTCGTACAAGCTTGGAAAGGAAAGAAAAGAGGAAAGGCTTTACATTAGGTTTTTAGCCTAAAGGGAAGTTTTATATATAGACAATAAAGACATTCTGACTTCTGATTTATGCTGGAATAAGGAAGGGAAAGCTCTGGCCTGCCTCCAGGTGAATTACTCCCTGCAGTGCACTCTGGTGCAGACAGGAGATTAGGAATGGCCACACTGCTGTGGAACCGCGAGGGTCCTGCTCCTCTGCTCGGCCCTGTCAGCACCGACACGCTCTGAACCCGCTGCAGATGTGAAGTCCATGAGCTCCATCCTCAGGGCGAATGAACACAGCTGATGGCTTCATATCAGCAATTCTACTTTCCATAAGCTGAAGTGGCTCAGAGGTCCTTTGCCTGCCTGTGATCAGAGGTAAGAGGAGCTCCCCCAGCGCACACACCAAGGCTGCCTGTTCAAGCACCAAGCCCTGGGGGAAGCTGTGCCCGTGGGAACCGGCCCACGAGGGAGCCAGCTTTAATTCCTGACGCACAGTTAACACATGGCGTTAATAAGGGGCTGTTTCTCTTGGCTGTCGTGCCATCGCTTTTAAATAGTCAAGTCCTAATCTCCCAATCAATCATCTTCAAAATCGGCACGCTTTAGTCATCAGTCAAATGCATTTTTGCGGGCAAGCAGGAAGCGTTATTTAGCAAGGAGGCAGCAATTTTTAAACCTCCATTTTTCTTCAGCTGCCTGAATTAAAGAAAAATTAGAGGCCCTGCAGATGTCACAACAGTTGTACTGCAGAGTTCTGCTCTTGCTGGGGAAAGGCCCCACACTGAGGAAATCAGCTGAATGGACAAGTTCTACTGAAGGACCCACTCTGGAAGAAAGTCATCTTGATTCCTTGACCAAACGTGCCCAGCTGTGGGCTTTACCGCCGTGAAGAGTCAGTGAATGCTCAGCAATGACCACAGCAAAACAGAACCTTAAACACCAGTTTCCAAAATGAAACTCCATTAGTAACACTAATTATGAAATACGGCCTATTTTCATGTTTTTCAAATTAATATAGCACAGGAACTCTCTGAAGATAGTTGAGTTTGGAGCGAATATAAAGCTGTTGAACTTTAAGGAGGGGAGTTTCAAAGGTGCAAATGGCACTTAACTTCCAATTATGCCTTGGAAAAAGTCCCGCTAATGGCCAATATAGCTGATTTATTTTCATAACCTTTAATTACTTCGCACCATTCTTTTTTTTACTGAACAGTATAATCAGTTCAACAGAGCAGTTCAAACACAATGTGTAGACCGGAAAAAGATCTGCTCCGATACCAGGTTTCCTAACGCAAGTTTAAATTCTCTACCATTTCTGTAAGTGGGAATACTTGCATTTGGTTATAACATCTGCATACAACAGATAGTAGTTAACATTAAATCTGATAATGAGTATTTTATCTGGATGAGATTTTACCAGTGTGACTCGGAGGAAATAATTAGGGATGAAGACCATAGTTCTGTTTTGCCTAGTATAAAGTCAGGGGATTCTCCTGTTTTAGTAATACAACCTATAATGTTCGTGAAGTTTACTGTTTTGACAGCTGGCAATACCAGTACCCAGGACATCCAGGCACGGCCAAACACTGAGGGGAAAACGTGCGATTTTAGGTCTCCTCACGTGCTACTCCCTTGTGCCACAAGTGGAGGCTGAAACATTTGCCAGGCGTCCGGGGTGATCTAGCGGCACGTTTCTTAGAGCAGAAGTCCTGGCTTTTATTTAATTTTGAGCACAGGAGTCTTAATTAAGGCATTTTACGTTCCCTGGGGATTTTGGAAGCCGCCTGGCAGGTGCGTGGCCGCAGGCAGGGCTGTGTGCTGGGGAGCGAGGGGAGAGCAGGTGCTGCTTCTCAAAAGCAAGAAGCGATTGCCCTCTAGTGCCCAAAGCGAGCCGAGGCTGCACGGTCCGAGGGAGGGAAATGCGAGGGGTTTTCCGATTTACCCGCCTGTCTCGTGCTAGCCGAACAGGCTTTTTGCAATCAGCTGTTGCGGGGAGGGGACACATCACCCAGCCCTGGAAGCTGCCCCTCCCACGGAGAGCAGGAGTCCTGATCGGATAAATCCTCGGAGTCGGGCTGAGTGACTCAGCAATGTCACCCAAACTCCAACACCAGCTCGCAGAGGATGCTTCACTTGATCCAGTGTTATCTTTTGAGGCAATCTTAATTGGAGGTTTAATAAGAAGTGAAATCCCAGCAAGCAGACAACGGCAGAACACCAGTGAGAAGCACCAAAGCGGGGCAAATACTCTTAAGATTATCGGGATCACTTCAATTTCCTAATGATAGCTGTGATTTCTTTTGCATTTCTTCTCTCGCACATAAGAAACGAGTCAAAGCAGAAGAGGTTTCTTACTTCTGTGCCTACCTCGCTCCCCTTTTGGCCACTTGTGTGACACAGCAGGGTCACTGATGGAATAGCCCACAGTCCAGGGGTATCAATCTCCCAGCAAGCTTCCAGCTGAGGAAGGTAAATCAGATAAGAGCTTGAACCTGGCAGAGCCACAAATGGCCTCAGAAACAACTCTCTCTCTAAATGCTTCTTACAAGCATTTTCCAGCATTAGGTGCAAAGTTTCAGACAGATGAATAGTTTGCAGAACACAAGTCAAAAGTGTAATCTGAGTTAATGGAGGAGGACACATCAACTGATAAGTATCTGCCTGGAAAAAGCATTTCTTCCCTGCAGTTCCAAAATCATTCGTTGTTTACTGTCTCGCATTGTTCCAATAGGCAAACAATATAAATAATTCAGAAAGATGTTAATTCCTACTTAAATCCGTAGAGCAGCACGGGCTATTTATTTAGTTAGCTTTAACTGCCTCTGAATCATACGGTTTACTGTTACCAATGGCAATTTTTCACGAATTTAGGCAGAACTGCCAGGAATTGCACGAGGGCTTCGGAGCAGTGAGGTTTAAGCACCTTTTACGTCATTCATACAGGGACAGACCAGAGGCCCAGTGCTTTAGCCGGAGGTGTCGTGGACCGGCACACGCGCCGACTTGCCCACCTAGCGCTAAAACAGCACCTTTGAGGTACTTGTCCTGCTACATAGCACCTCCCACTGATCCCTGGTGGAGGCAGAGCCATGCACAGCCGCAGCCTGCAGTTGTAGCAGCCTGCTCGTTCACTTGGAATATCCCCACAGAATCTTTATAGGTCCTAACATGGACCGTGAAGTACCGATCGCTCTGAGTGCGGAATGGAAACCGGAGGGAAAGCCCTACAAATCCGTCCTCAAACTCCTGTCCTGTCTTCCACGTTGGTCGCATTAGTTTCCCAATCCAATACAGAATTTACCGCCCCTTCAAAATGCTTGTGTAGTTTGAATTGGACATGGAATGTGGGCCCCATAGTTTGTAAAGATTTACTTGGTCCTAATTTTGCCCCTACAATCTTCCGTTGTTCCCATTTGTGATAGCAACGACGCATCTTCGGTGAGAAATGCTGATAAGTAGATGCACATCCTCAAAAAGTTATGTTCAGACTTCATTTCTGTACGCTGAGAACGCAGGGGAGCTGTTTAATGCAGCTTACCTTAATGCACCCAGAAAGCAAGTGACACTGAGTGCTCCTTGAACTACTCAGAAACTTCCCTCTTTACTCAGATTACCAGTGTCAATCACCATCCTTATTAACGTGTGTTTTTAATTGCTTTATGGATTTCGTTTTACTTACTCTTCCTTTACTTCTTGCGGCAGATAATGTTAAGAGTCCTCTTCATTGATTATTGGCAGCTGCTGCGTTCTGAGAAAACCTCTTTCAATTTATCTTTCCGGATCCTTTGACTTCCCGCTCCAACAGCTTTACAACCTGCCCGACAGCTTCACAAATGCACTGCAATGGTCACATGAACATCTTGGAAGGGGAACCTCCGCAATTCCTCGTTCGTATGGCACATTAGGAGGGACGCCCGGAAAAGCGGCAAGTCCAGCAGGAGCTGGCAGCCCTGCGAAAGATGAATCTCATCGGGAAGCTCCGCAGAAGCTTCCGAACACTGGTCATTCTCCTGGCCACCTTCTGCCTGGCGAGTATTGTCATCTCTGCCTATTTCCTCTACACCGGCTACAAGCAGGAAATGGCCCTCGTGGAAACCACTGGACAAGCAGAGTGCGAGGACCTCAAGCTCCTGCCCTACAGGTCTGCGGAGCTGAGAACACCGAAGCCAATCGATCCCTCTAGAACTGATCCCACTGTGCTTCTCTTCGTGGAAAGCCAGTACTCCCAGCTGGGGCAAGACATCGTAGCCATCCTCGAGTCCAGCAAGTTTCAGTACCACATGGTCATTGCGCCAGCCAAGGGGGACATCCCCCCTCTCACAGACAACGGGAGAGGGAAGTACACCATTGTTATATATGAGAATATTTTAAAGTACGTGTCCATGGACTCGTGGAATAGAGAGCTTCTAGAGAAATACTGTGTGGAATACAGTGTTAGCATAATTGGTTTTCATAAAGCCAACGAGAACAGCTCGCCAAGCGTCAGACTGAAAGGGCTGCCCTTACAGCTGTACAATAACGTGGCCCTCAGAGACTGCGTGGTGAACCCTCGGTCGCCCCTGCTGCGCATCACCAAAGCGCCCAGGGTGGAGAAGGGGCCCCTGCCCGGCGAGGACTGGACGGTGTTCCAGTTCAACCATTCCACCTACCAGCCCGTGCTTCTGACTGAGCTGCAGCCCGCCAGGCCCACCCCGGCCACGCTGCCGAGGGCTGCTCTCTATGCAACCGTCATCCAAGACTTGGGCCTGCACGACGGCATCCAGAGAGTCCTCTTCGGGAACAACCTGACCTTCTGGCTCCACAAGCTCATCTTTATCGATGCCATCTCCTTCCTGTCGGGAAAGAAGCTCACGCTCTCCTTGGAGCGGTACATTCTGGTTGACATAGACGACATCTTCGTCGGGAAGGAGGGGACAAGGATGAACGTCAACGACGTGAAGGTAAGGCGAGAACTGGGGGATACCATCCCTCACACTGTGTACGTGCAAATGGCAACGGGTATTTAAAAAGAGACAAAGCTTGAAAAAGCTGAAAAGCTCCTTTTCCTAGTAAAGGCTGAAAGCACACAAGTGCCACACAAGTGCAGCCAGCAGACACATAAACCACAGCCTGAGATTAAAAGCCATTTTGCCCACATACATACAGAGATGCACTTACGGATGTGTACACGTAGTGGCATACGCGTGCCTGTTGCATATATATAGATATACAAAAAATACCTTTTAGAGCCCTTTTCTGTATTATTTCTCTCACTAGTCTTGTAAAGTAGACAGAACAAGACAAGATGGTTGCCGTCTTTAACCTCACCATCACTGAATTTAAAAAGAACAAAAAAAGCAAAAGGAAGAAGAGAGCCTGAAGGAGTTACAGCCCCGATGTGACTTCTAAGAGTTAGCAGGATAATTTTCCTTACCAGACTAGTAGGTAAGCACTTAAAGTTACCAGTGACAGGGTGGAAGCACAGCATGCACTTGAGCAAGTGACATAGCCGTCTGATAGAGTGAAAGGCACACAGACTACTCACTGGGGGCTTTTCTACCCTTATTTTCCTGATCTGTAGTATCCAGGGACACCATTAAATTTGTTCGGAGTAATTTTCAAAGATGTGTGCAACTTGGAAAGAATAGACAGAACTCAACGGCATGACAGTTATTTCTTGTCATTTTCCACATGTGGGAATCACTGTCAGAGATTAATTGAATCCCTAAGCATGCAATATCACATTCTCCAGCCTTCATTCCGGAGGGTTTTTCCTGGAAATACCCAATGCTTTCAAGAACAATAAGCAAGCCTTTTGTTTTTAAAAGCAGATTTCTATTTAATTTCTAAACCCTTATTCCCATTTCTACAATTTCTATATTCATTTGCCTCCTCATCCAGACCACTGAAGTATCCCAATACCCCGCAAAGGCAGCAGTCTCACACACAATTGAAACAATTTTGCACATCAGAACACTTGGGGTAATTCTATTAGCCAAACCAGGCGTATGAATGCTCATCAGGGCTGATTCTGAGCACCAGGCACTCCAAACTCCTGGTGCCTTTGAGATCTGAGCACTGTGCGCAAGCTCAGTGATCAAGTGCTCTCTCTCTCTCTCTGGAAATATCTGGGAAAATGCTCTGAGAAAGGGCTTGTACACAAGAGAAAATTAACTCAAAAGGCAATTGTGAAACAAGTTTTTCAGCAATAGCTTCCTGCCTGCGCATTTTTGAGAGCATCCTTCTGACGTGGTGTGCTCCACTAAGGAAGCCTGTTACTATTCCACAGCAGCTAAAGAGCCCCCGCTGCCAGCAGAGGAGTGTCCGCACAGAGACGCTTGGGGATTCAGAGTAGAGTTCTCACTGGAATCATCTCATTATGCAGGAAAAACCCTGAGTCACCTCCATTATTATCCAGCAGTCAACAGCACTGCCGGGCAAACCTTTCCACCTTGGCACAGCAGCCATGCTTCCATGCTCATTATAGGAGATACAGCAGAAAACTCCACATCCAGGGGCATTCAGTATTATTTTTATGTGCTGCACACACTTAGCCATCTAAAAATCAACCACTCCACGCTGCTGAATATCTGGACTATAACAAGGAAAAATCACCTGCAAGGATTCAGACCTTTAAAAAAAAATTTTTTTTTTCAAGCGATGCATAGTGAGCCTTCTTTCATTCGTTATGTCTGAGCCAGGGTACAAAGGGAAGCTTTCGTTCTTCCCACATTTCTCCAGTGCCAAATTAGCGGCCCACTTTCATCACAAAAGCACCAACAGTGCCACTGACAGGACAAATCCCCTCCTCACCTCACACAAGAAATCATGCCACAAACACTAGCCACAGGGAGAAACTGTCTGCGGGCCAGGCTCAGAACTAGCCTTCCCCTCAAGCTCTCTTTCGGGGACAAGAAAAAGTTTAACTCCCTTTTTAGGTGAATGTTTCACACATAAATCCACCCTGCAACTGGAGCACCCATAGATACTTTGTCCTCAACGTCACGCATTTCATTTCGAATCAGTCACCCAGCACAGGTTCGTTCCTTAGGGTATTTCACAAACACTTGCTACACAAATCAGTCCGTTCCTACAGCCTGGACATTCCCAGAATACATTAACCCACGGAACAGAATCCTGCTAATGAACATAACACTGAAAGCAGAGTGCACTTTGGTTAGTCTACAGAAAAGGATAATTACAGCCAGTTAGAGAACAATCTCCCAAGTCACCGGGGGAAGGAGGCAATTAAGAACCAGCAGACCTGCCTTCACCCCGTAAGGCAGAGCAGCTTTGCTTGAGAGGCAAAAATAACAACTGCTGAGGAGGTTGACACTTGAGCCATGTCGAAGCATTGCCCTGCCTTGAGGAGGAGTGGCTGTGGCTGCGGCTGCTCACAGAGGGTTCACTTTGCAGAGATATAGGGATTCTCTGCTAGGCTCTCCAAAGGTGCCATACATACCAAATCCCTTGGGAACGCTGTAATACACAGCACGTCTTCTGATAACAATAATAAGACAAGTAAACCCATGCCTGTGTAATTACTCTCTGCAACCCAAATGTTTTTATTTCCTCACGAAGCTGTTTCTCAGTTCGGTGCATCAGGGATATATACATTTTTATAAAGGGTGGCATCAGCTACAGATGATTGAAGCACAGGGTTATTATGGGCTCCGTTTACCAGGGAAGATCTCCTAGTCCCTGGTGTTGAAGGAGTTGTGCAAGGTCGCGTCTGGCTAAGTAATTAACAGGAACCCAGCAGAGCCACGGAAACCTGTTTTCCCAAGCTTTGTGGAGATCTTGAGCTTAGCGAGCCCCTGCAAATGAATTTCTCCCTTTCCTGCCTGCCAAAATATCTCTGTGCTTGATTTTAGAAGGCAAAAGAACTCATCAGTTAATCTGCAAATACAGTAAATTTGTGAACTCGTAAATGATACTGGTTCCCAGCCACAACAAGTCCAATATCATCGGCATCAGCGATTTGGCAAAAAAACCCCCTAGAAATGTCTTGTTACGCTGTGTCCGGGAGCGCCACGCGTTAAAAATACAAAGCTTTCACCTTTTAAAGTTCCCTTTTAACTGAGCACAAAGAGAGCTGCATTACGCAAACAAGGACTAAGGACTCGCTGAAGTGTTTCTATTCGTTCTGTTGCCATAGTATGAGCTAGTACAATATTTAGTCACCCAGGAGGAGCTCAACGCAGCCACCAGGGCTTTTCCATCCCCTTTCGCAACTACAGGGTCTATTGTTAACTCAAAAGCCCCGCAAGAGCGCAGCGCAAGCTAAGGCGTTTACCCTTTAATAAATAAAACAAATAGAAAACCCCTCCAAACAAAGCAAAAAGCATTAGCCTTTCACTTTCCACTCTCCTCTCAGCCGTAGAATTTAGACTGCAACACACCTTCTTCTGCGTGGACTCAGGAACCACCTGTTTTCTCTCTCTTCCCCCACTCTCTCTGCTGGAGCTGATAAGATTATCAAGGAGAACTTGTTTGTCCCAGCACCACCATATCCCACAGCCCCTTTCTGGAAAGGTTGTATTTTCCCTTTCTGTAGTCTCCCTAATTGTCACTATAGGAGTGGGAGTATCCGTGGGCTTTCTGAGCTACTCTAAAATGACGGAGCCATGCTTGGGAATGTCCTTTGTTGTGTTACTGCTGACTGCAAGCCTTCCTTCTCCTTGCAGCCTGTCTGCCTTCTGCTGCCTTCCCCTCTGAGCTCCAGCCCACTTCTTTCAGGGGAAATAAGAATGGCATTAGTCTCTGACACCTCCTCACTGCCACAGTCTGCACTTTCTCTTTGACCTTGGCCATCATTAAAATGCCTGGAACACTTAAAGCCTGTGATTTCTGGCTCATTTTAGTGTTTTAAAGCCAAGAATTCACGTTGGAGCTGCATCTTTGCTGGCAATTCCAAATTAAAAAGTACCGGCACAGCAGGAAGCTGAGCTCAACCACTCAATCTCATAGGACTGAGCCTACGATTACCCCTGATTTTTGTGCAAGGACAACTGCTTTCAGGTGGAACCACTGGAAAGGCATGGGCCACATCACCAGGCATGGCAGAACAGTCAGTCCTGAGCTAAAACAGTCATCCTGATACCCTCCTAATAATGGTAAGTCCCTGCCAGGAAAATAACCACACCCATGGCCAATCCAGAGAGCAGCTGAGCACAGGAATCCAGAGGAGACAGCCAGGCGTTAGTCACTACAGACTGGGTGGCACTTCTGTCTACTTCTAAAGCACTTGAGAGTGACTGAGAACAACACAATGAAGTGGAGCTCTGGAGCTCCCACTTTTGGATGGTCTTAAAGTCTTTAAAAATGCATTTAAAGAGCAGCTGAGAGGCATTACATGAAAACTTGAATAATCTTTTTAAAAATGGAAGTGCCTGCTCCATTCGGCTTCATGAGAGATGACAGTTTATTCAATATTTTCCTCGTTCAGGTCTCTTGAATCACCCAATTCTTTCTATAATAATTTGCGTGTTGAGTACTGCTCAAGTGCCTTGTCAAAACACATCAGACAAAACGTTTCATACTTCTTTTGTTTCAATAAGGCCTGTTCTTTCATTCAGAATTTCAGTACCTATGTAGCTGAAAACCACAATTCCCTTGCCACCAGCAAAACACGTATTCCTCTCCTTGGCACCCTGATGGATTGACTGTCTATCTCAGTACCCTCCCTGAATTACAATAGATTTGGGGTTCTCTCATCTGCCAGGTTCCCACTGAAGATTAGGTGGTCTTGACAGTGTTTTGTAGAGTCTTACCAGAAAACAGATTCTGGTAGCTCAAATTTTCTACCTCTTCAATTTATTAAACAATTATGTCCCAAACATTTCCTGAATGTTTGAAAACTCACTTGGTATTCTTCTGTCCCAGAGAGCACACCGGTCTTGTAGGGTTACATGACTCAAAGGAGTTCAATTTGTTATTGTTTGTACACGCACCACAGAATTATCTCAGCTGTTTAGTTTTTTCCCCCAAAGAAAAAATGTTTAATATTCCACAAAGCAACCAAATGAATTGTTAAACAAAATTTATTCATTCTACCAGATTTTTAACCGGTTTTAAGAACGCAAGAGAACCTAATTTTGAAAACGATTAAAAATTTTCAGATTTTAAAGATCACAATACATTTTAAAACATGGAAATGGTGGGTTTTTCAGGGCAAGTTCAGACATTTCTAGTGCTCACATCCTGTGCCAAGCACCACTGCCTTGTGACACACTTTTTCTACACTTGCGCCAATTTCCTGGATTTGTACTTATTTCTTGGATCCTTTCTCCGAAGGAATTCTGAAGTCATAGGTTGTGTCATACTGGAGTTTATTTCCGGGATACAGGTGGTACCCTATTTAATTTAGCTTCACTTCGGGAATCCGTGGGAGCCAAAAACCACATCTGCTTTACACCAACCCCTCAAGAGACCCGCATTAACCTGAGCTTTAAAACAACGCATATTAGTCAAAAAGGAGCACTGACAGTTGCTTCCTGCACAGAAAAGAGCACTCTGAAATGATGGAAGAGCCTTGTAGAAGGGCCAGGCAGTACAGACTGCAAGAGCAGTCATAATTACTGCCTTAAAAGCACTTGATGCAGCAATGAACACATTACCAGGAACCCATCTATAATGCAGCTCCTTCAGGAGCAGTGTTACTTAAGTGATTTTAAATATGCCTTTGTCATCCGAATGGGAGCAGGAGGAACACTTGGAGCAAAAGTTCCATTTAGCACCGGTGGCATTATTCAAATGACGTGCAAGTGGCTGTGCTCAGGGAAAGGGAGGATACAGGGAGGGACGGACAAACAGGTGAGGAATAAAGAAATTCTTCAAGAGAAAAGGAGAAATTTGAGACTTAAATTATTTAGCAATCATTAACTAGGCATTCTCTGTCCACCTCTGTACCATAATGCAGTATAAAACCAAATATTTGACAATGTCTGGCTTCAAATCCCTAGATATATCCACCTATCCATGCATCCCTATAGCTTTATGTATGTATCCTCACACAAATCTTAGGGTCTTGGTCTTTTCTATGAGTATGGCCTAAGATCCCTTCAATTACTTCTTTTACTTCCAATGTTCCACACCTCCACCTGTCTTCTTCCCGTACAGGCAGAATAATCTAAGGGCTTTTAAAAAAACGTTACCAAATCCCAGCTTATGCAGAGGGCACGGCAGGAGTCCAGCAAGAGCTGCACCCCCAACACTGGGCTTGGCGTCCCTCTAAAGTGCCAAATTACCTTTAATTTGAGATGGACACTCTCTGTTAATTGTCCTTCCTGAGAGTAAACATCACACGCCAGCACGTGGGACTCGCAAACTGCTAAATCACCAGCAGCAGGTGATGGTACCTCAGAGGAGAATGATCCTCAAGCCACACCTCCTGCTCCTGAGGAAACTGCCTTCGGTCAACATCTGGGATGCGCCCATCGCTTCCCGTGAGCTGTGCATTCATCTGCAGGGACACTGAGGTTTTCCCAAAGGGCTGCACAATCTTCATAAACCTTTCCTTTTCCTCTGGACATCTACAGAGTCCAAATACCGTTACAGAGACATTGGAGCAAATGCCCTTCTGACTGCATCGTTCAGCAGGGGTTAGGCGTCGCTTGGAAGAGTTGGAATGAGGCATGGATGGCTTTCAGCAGAGTTTGTTGGAGAACAGCGCTCTGCATACCCTCACTAGGCCTGCAATACCTAAAGAAAAGTGATTTTTGAAGGCTATTCCTTCATCTCGCAAAAAGGTACAAAAGAATTTTTTCGCCTCGTGGGAATTTCTAATATAAGCCTATTTAGTAATTTAAATACATCATTTTGTGTCAACAAAATTCCTAATGTTTAATATGGTAATTTATAGCTTAAATAGTCACACCGTTTTATAGATGATAGTGTGTAAAAGTTAAGAATTTCTCTCCAGAAATATCAGGGAGTAAACAAAACCATTTTTATTTAATTCCATTAATCTTCAAAACTTAGAAGAAAACTAAAGGATAAGCTATTGACAATTTCTTGCAAACCAATGTATTGGTTAAAACACTTTAGGGCTTTCTGGGCAGTGTTGGTGTTTGTCAGGATTTGATTTACTGCAACACACTGCCTGCATTGGAGCGTTCCGATCTCCAACTGCAGCATTTATCATTGATGAGGGGAGCATGCAGGACAAAGCTCCTGTATTTCCAGTTGAGGCTGGCACAGAAGGCCCCAAGGCAGCCTGGTGTCCTTCCAGCCTGACAGGTTCTGTAAGAAACTAAAGTTCCCGCTTTTAGAGTCCAGAGTTGGCTTTTTTTTAGGAAATAAAACCATGGATTAAGAATTTTTTCCCCCCTTCAGAAGCACAAATTATAAATATCCTTTACCAAGCCACGACAATTTCTCTAAATATTTGTAAACCTTACTGTTTTCTGTGTTTTTGTTCTTCCTGCTAATTACCAGCACTCTTTTAGCCTGCTGTTCCCATTTTTCATCCAGACAGCACCCAAACACAAGTAGGATCTGTGGTGTGATACACACTCCCTTCTCCAGCACGTGACATCCCTGCTATTTTTAACACTTCTGATTGGAAAAGGCTCAATCTCTTCTCTCAGAGTTGAATTCTTTGAATTGATGTAGTCATTTAATTGGCGTTTTACCACTTAGTTTTAAAAACCCGCAAACTAAATATCTTACAACTAACACCACCTTCACAATACTTCCTGACCAAGGTATGGAAAAATTCAGAGGCTAGGATTTTAAGTTCCCCTTCTACCCTATTTGTTTAGCCATTTATCCTTATACTAAATGGATGGAAAATCCTTCCAAAATGGCAAAGGGGCAAGGCAGAGGAAAATGAAGTTTATAGTCTTGTTACTTGATCAACTTGGATTGCTGCAGTGAAACAGCTTCCTGTGGCAAAACGTTGATTTATGAAATGCAGAATGTTTCAGTGGAATATGATTCAAACAAAATTGTGTTCTGCCAGCTCATCTGCTGTGGCAGACTACAGGAAAAGGGGGAAGTTCGTAGAATATTAAAAAAAATAAATTCCAAAGATCATAATTAAATGTAGCTTTGGAGTTGCTGATCTTCCAGAAATTAAAAAATGCAAATAATTCACACTTTGCTGAGACTTCTTTAATACGAGAATATCCCAGGAAATGGATATTTCAGGTTTTTACTGCCTCTTCATTTTGCGTAAAAGCCAGAAGTATTAATGTAGTTTTTACATTATATATTAAATCGGAAATACCAACACTGAAGCAATTTCTAAAAGTTGTCTCACTATTACACTTGCACTGCCTGGATTGAATCAGATTGAATTAAAGCCGTGGGCTTCGGGACCTGTATGTTTTTCACCCCAAAACATCAACCCTTCAAGAGAAAAATGGTATAAAAAATGATGGAATTCACATTTTTGACAGGAGACTGTATTTGCCTGCCTTGCCCAAACCTCATGAAATATTGGCTCTTAAAGCTGTCAGTGATTCTTGATAGCACAAGTGCTTTTTTTCTGGTGGAGACCCAATTGTTTTAAGAGGGCAAATCACGTGGGCAGCATGTTGTACCTGGGGAAAAGCACCCTGGTGGAGAGCAGGACGAGGGAAAGAAGTCCACGGGATGAGGATCAAAGTGCTCTGTCCATTTTCCAGTAATATTTTAATCCCTGAGGGCTACCAAGACCGAAGACCTCCACTGTAATAGCATTTACTGTAGGTTTTCCAGCGAATTAGCACAAATGTTTGGGAATTAATTGAATATACACGTGTAAATAAGCATTAATCTATATGAATCTATAATTAATAGGGATTAAATACTCAATAATCATATTAATTTAGAATTCCCAGGCATAAGTGTGAACTGCTGAGGCTATGCTCTGCATGGTCACTAGTAATAATAATAACGCATTGCATTTAAGAAAAATAGGTTCAGCCGCAGAAAGTGAATTCTGTAATAAAAAAGCTCTGCACATATCTTCTAGTAACATATCCCAAGATTTATGTGCATCATAAACAAATATGTCTGTGGTATTATAAAGTGTAACTCCACTGTATTTGTTATTAGGAAAGGGAATACGGTTTCCCATCTGCTTTCACTGTTATTTCTGCTCTAACTGCAAACAGGCTGCCAGTACATTAGCAGGAAATAAAAGCTACCCGTCCCTGCTGTAAATATTGCAAGGTGAGTGTTAAAGACCAGAGGGGATTTTGGGCAGGAAACCCGTGCCCGTAGATCCCCATGTCTGCAAAGGGCTGCCCAGAGCCCGCTGTAGGATGGCTAAAACCAGCCTTGTAAAAGGCTTCTGCTCTTCACTGCTCAAATGCAGCTGATGTTCCACGTACAGAAATATTCCGGGTTGAGTCATTTCAGTGGTGCCGTGACCCATGGGGTGTGTGCTGAACCCCAGCAGAGGAGAGAGGGGGCAAAGAAGGGGGAATGCACAGCCCACAGAAGAGCTTGAGGAAGAAGGAAGGTCTCCCACAATAGAAAAGCACCGCCCAACTTTCAGCTTTTTCTCATCTTACAGCTGCAAATTATTTTCAGGATTGGGATGTACACCTATTCAAACAGTCCCTGTTTGGCTAGCAGAGCATTACCCAAGTAAAACCTGTCACAGCAATTGGGTGTTTGTGATTTTTAAACAGCTATTCCCATATAAAATAAAATTATGGCATTACCCTTCAGCTGTGAGAGTAATAGAATTTCTCACTTCAGAAATGAGTGGAAATTTAGTGTAACAACTATAATTAAAAGCTTGATAGTTTGCTGAACATATTTTTCCCAGTTTAATGATCTTGTGTTACATGAATTTGTACTTTACGCTGCGAGTAGCTACAGTTTTCCATGGCAATATTTAGAGAGAAAAGTACTGCCTTTAATGATTAAGATCAAAAGCAGCTAGATTTAAAAGTTAACTGCCTCAGTAATGCCACTTTCTGGCTGCCACCAAAATGCATATGAATGGCTCTGAAATAGGAATCCGTTTTAAACAACGACCAAAACAAACCTTTCCCCCCAGCCTCTCTGTGCTGCTTCTATTTTTTGAGACAATGCTATGCAGGTATTTAATGTGCTGGTGAGATTGGCTCTCTCCCCTGTTCCAAGTGCTGGAGGACTTATTGACCATAAAGGTTCACAGCCAGTGTTCTCTTCTGTGTGAGGACAGAGAAAAGCCAAGAGTTTCAACTCTTACGAGACTTAGGAAAGGATCACAAACATCACCAACACTGATTTTTCACTGGGTTATTATTCTCATCAGCCGTTATTACTCTTGGAAGACACACTGCTCCTCTAGGGTCTGGGCCAAACCTTTCACCAAGAGCTATTCCCTGTGGAAGGCTCCACACGCCACGGGAACATGTTCTCATACAAATGATAAGCTGGGAAAGGGAATGAGAAATTTCAAAATTATGTTCCCGTTCTCTTCCAAGCAGCCAAGAAAACATATTGTAAAAGACATCAGTAACCACGCTCTGACAAAAAGATGCTTGTTAGAAACGTTCATTTTCCCTTCCACATAATTCACCTTGTGCACTCAGGCACAGCAGAGCATTTGTCCTGTGCAATTTAGAGAATCCAGAATGAGGAGCTCGAGGAGAACGCAAGCATTCCTTCCTAACGGGAAATGCTGCGGGTGCACAGTGCTCAGGGAAATCCAGTACATTCCAACACCAAAAAAGGCCCTTTGTCAGAAGCAGTTTTAGAAGCCCTGGGGATAACTCTTCCCTGTCAAGAATGATTTAGCAGCATCGAGAAAGGGATGAGCTCCATCAGACTGGAGCAAATTCACCCAAACCCTCTTGTTCTCGCTGGTGGCTGAAATGGCCTCCCAGAGTCCCGGTGACGGGGCAAGGGAGCAGCTGCTCTCCTTGCTTCAGGGTCTTTCCCAGAGCCTGGTGAGCCAGGTTATCATCCTCTTCCCTGCTCAGGGAGCTTGGGACCAACCGGCTTGCTGGGGGCCCTTCCGCAAGGTTAAGCCGGGAAAGCCAGGTTAA
Organism: Mystacornis crossleyi; assembly: GCA_013400655.1. Lineage (NCBI taxonomy): Eukaryota > Metazoa > Chordata > Aves > Passeriformes > Timaliidae > Mystacornis > Mystacornis crossleyi. Next base: position 34,313 of record VYZQ01035205.1, on the reverse strand, counting down.
AGGGCTTCTTGTTACCAGAAGTTTCCTTCCTAGCAAGTTACTGAAAGGTTTCCTCGCTTTTCCACAATTACATTGGACTCATTTAATTTCTCAAGGGTGCAGGTTTGAGTTTTTTGTCAGTCTCTATTCCAGAGTGATCTGCGCAAGAGGGGTACTTCAGTTTTGCTCTGAGCGTAATTTTCCCACTTTTTGGAAAGGTGCGGTGACACTTTTGACCCTGAAACATGTCCTTTCACCATTAACGAGATTTGTTCTCAATTTTACCTGAAATTACATAGTTTTATGAAAAAGTAACCTACTGGAACTCCTGAAATGGTTGATTTCAAACATGCCAGCCTCGGTTGGTGATCTGGATTGATTTTATTGGACAACACGCTGGCCTTTCATGTTTCTATTCCAGAGAATTGAGTAGAAACCTAAGACGGGCATTGCCATTTTGCTTTGGATCTTCCAGCTTCCTCCCCTGGACAGCTCACTATGCTGTCCACATGCTGGGAAGGATAATAAAGCAGTGGTAAGCAGGAAGATTTTCTGGGATGGAGGGTTTTTAAGCCTGTCCTTGAGGACAATAAAGGTTTTAGCTCCCTCTGCTCTGAACCTGAAGGAGCAGAGGGTGGCAGAAGCACTCTGATCTCTGGTGAAAGGGATGTGATGTAAAGAAAGAACATCTGCCTTGCAACTCCCTTTTCATTCCGCAGAAACATCCAATTCTAGTTATCAAAACACTGAAGCGAGCTCCCTGGATAATGGAAGACAGCATCAAAAAGAAGGAAGAAGGGTCAAAGAAGTTAAGCTCTGCCAGACAAGTATCAAACATCTCAAAAATATTAAAAAGCAACCCTTAATCCAGCTAGTTTTTAAAGAACATCCTTACTTGTAAAGATTTTCCAAACTGAAGGTTTCACAAAAACTGAGGAAAACAGTTCTCCAGACTTCCCTGGTTTCTGATTCTTATGGAGAGGGTGGGCAATGGGCAGACTTGCAAAGGAAAAAAAAACCCCAAACATATGGAGGCACTCTCTTAAAGCCACAAGACAAATCCATCATTGTGCCAGCACACCCAGTCTGAAACCTGAAGGACAGATCTCAGTTCAGAATATATCACCTGCTCCAATCTCTCCTTTATGATTGAAAGTGTGCTGAAAAAAAAAAGCTTAATTCCCCACCACAAAGCAGATACATCAGTTAGTTTTTAAGCAGTAAATTTAAAGCAGGAATTTGAGATTGCTGGTAGGTGTTCAGAATTTTGAGATAAATGTCCATGATGAGAACTTTAAGGAAGTTTTATTTTTGTGACAAGTTACCCAAGTGAATGATTTCCAAGGGCAGTAAAGGAACAGAAAACCACTCTGATTAAACCTTAGTAGATCCAAACCCATAAATTAAAGAAGATAAATAAGGTAGCCTCCATTTGTCTAGCCTTTACATAATTTATAGCAACTGAGTACCCACCTGTAACAGGCTGTACAGTTTTTTTGTAATTCTTTTCTTTTGCGGAAGGAAGCAAGTCTGAAGCACCAAGGCACAAGAAAAAGAAAGAATTTACAACTCAACCAAAACACAGTTGTTGGTGTTACTTGTCTTTTACCCTATATTTGTATTGTGCCAAATAGATGGATACTTGAATCCCTTTTTTTTTTTTTTGGCATGGCCTAAACCTGACCCGAGCTAGCTAATGAGCAGTCTGGGTTTTATGTCAGTGACATGCAGCACAGTGACTGACACCCAGCACAGCGCCCTGCAACAGCATTGTGGTGTCTCAACATGCATTTCTTATTAATATACTGTTTTAGACCTTGATGTGCTCCCTGTAAAGCCCTGAGACGGTTTTGCCATTCAGTATCGATTTTAGGGGTTGTTTTTGTGATCGATCAGAGCTCAGGCGAGGGTTCTGCCCCTGCCTTTTGGGCCTCGTTTTTTGTAGCTCTACAGCGGAATTGGAGACAGATGAACCCCACCTGCCTCGTGCAGATGTGGATGTGGGGAAAAACCAGCATCTCTTCTTTATTTCATGGGGCTGTTGTGCTGGCCAGGCTGAACCGCAGCCGTAGGGAGCGGAGCCAGTGAAACTAGAACAAGCATTCCTGATCATGTCGTCTCAAAAACTGGACCAATAATCCTTGATCTCTCGCTGGCCGATTGCCTTCCCCTGATTCCCCTGCTTGAAGAGCTTTTCTTCAAGACATTTCTTTCGCTGAAAATGCTTAAGCTTTTGCAAAGTCAGAACTGATAAGAAATCTCAAAGTGCCACCAGCTCCTGTCCCTGCTGCATGAACCTGCAGGGAGGGATCCTGCTCAGCCTCGGGCTTGTGCCAGCCCCGGGCTTCCCCACAGCCCGGGGAATTGCCACCTGTTCTCAGCCTGGGCACGTGCTGACTTTTCCCGCTCCGGGATTTGTCAGCAGATTTGGTTAGCGTTCCTATAAAATCCTTCGGAATCTGGAGGGGTTGATACTGGAGACCCTCAGTGCTTTTCCAACGAGGCTGTAAATCCTCTCAGCGGGTTAGGCCGACACAGAGCAGCAGTCACTGCTGGCAGGTGACCGGTGCAGCCATTCCCCGCTCCTGCGGCTCCAGCAGCAGGTCCTGTGGATGCTCCCAACCCAGGCCTAACTACTTTGATCATCCCCAGAATGGGGAGCTATTGCCTTAACTCATCTGCGTGGCCCCAATTAAAATAAACCCTGCTTTTTGTTCATGCTCTTTATTTTCAAGTTATACTTTCCACCCTGTTAGTCTATCCCCTTGCTCTTCATTTGAGTTTTTTGCTGCTAGGTGCTCTAACAAGGCCAGGAATTCCTTTTTCCCAGAAGAGAGCCTGAATAATTGCCACAGATATTTTTACCTACCTGTGCACCCACATGTGTGTGGTTGGTCAAGATGCTCTCACTGCTGGGCTATCTGTGTCACACTCAGCACCGTCTCTCTTCAAATACTAACTCAAAAGCCCCCTCCTGAGTTGGCAGCGATGTTATTCCCCACTTAGTCATGAGTGACTAGTGAATTCATCTCCTTCAGCTGCAACTGGCTCAACCTCTACTGGGACAGATGCACTCCTCTGGGTCAAATTAAATGCAGGTAGGCCCCTCACAGTTTTCTGACTTTAGGACATAGTTAAAAAACAGCAGCAGCAGCAGCAAATCTTATAAACTGGGCATTCCACTCATGAAGGAAAAATAATTTTTTTCTCTTTGCAGTAAACATGCAACACAAATACGTACAAATCGCTTTTTTCTTGCTTCAAGAAACCCACCTATCCTGTCAGACCTCACACAAAGGCAGCTAACTCCAGGGAAATGCTGAACAGACTCAGGTAATAGCTCTACAATAAAAAATAGCTCTGCAGACAGAGCTGGCTCTGTTCAGCCCCAGCCGAGAGCCGCCTATTAATTATTTAGACGGCACTACGGATTAGCACGGCGCTTCACGGAAATAAACGCACGAGGAAATGCGGTCCCACCCCTTGGGAAGGCAGGGCCAAAGCCCTGCTCACCTCGCTGGCTGTGCCCAGGGCTCTGCAGCCAGCACTGCGAATGGCACCCTTTGTAGGAAGGGCTGGATGGAAAGTGTCTCTAGACCTGTGAGGGGTGGCAGTTTCCCTCTGATCCGGGCCCTGGTTAACAGCTATTCCAGACAGGTTTGGCATAGGGTATAGGCTGAGTGATTTCAAAATGCCATCAAAGATTTGACTAACTCCAACCCTTAAACTCCTTTCAAACTCTAGCCAGTAAGTCAATAACCTGGATTCTTCTTAATTCCTACTCTCCGGTGTTATCTGCTATAAGCATGGGAAATGGGCTGAAATTCTCACCACACAGAAATCATCAACTTGGCTTCACCGGGTTTATAAATTTCTCACCAAGCTGAGTTTTAACAAGTGCAGATAGAGCAGAGTTGATTGTACCCCCTTATGACAGAAATTTATGCTCCAATCTGAAAGCTGAAAATAAGGAATTTGGAATCCTGGTCTTGCAGTGACCCCATCAATGATGTCAGGCTAGACATCACTTCTTTACTGACAGCTTTCCTGTCAAAAAAAAAAACCAGTGGCTTGTTATTTCACACCTTCCTCACAGTCATTACTATGATTCTAACTACTTTGTGGTATTCCTATCAATTCCAATTCCACTGGCTTTGAAAATTGCCAAGACCACAGCAGGCTTAGTCAGATTTTTTTTTATCCTAGCATAGATTTCAGGGAGGGAGCAAGAGCGGGAAGAGGCAATCAAAAAATCACATCCTGACAGCAGCCGCTTGCAGTGCAAAGAAACATTGCTGAAAGTACTCTAGGCTTTTTTTCTTCCAGCTGGAAATTTAGAGCAAAACTATTACTTTGTAGTCCTCCAACTTGCCACAGACCACCAGCAAATTGCTGCACAGAACAGCTAGGGAGTAAACCTCAGGGCTACGCAGCTGCACAAGCATTAAGGACAGATGTTAGGGACAAAAATGAATAAATGCATTAAAAGACTTCTCGGTATTAATAACAAGTATATGCCACAGAAGCCTGAGAAAATTGTCTGGAAGTGAAAACCAATTTCAGTTGGAAGGGATTTCTGGAGGTGATCTAATGTAAGCCCCAGCTCAAAGCAGAGGTAATGTCAAAGTTATATATGTGCAAATATTTGCACGTATTTTCTACCCACAGAATATATGAGTAAGTAGTATTGTGTCTATGGTGAACATATACGTATTTTTTACACACACACGAAAGAGGAGAAACCTGCAGCTCTGGAATCACTATCCAGCACTAGGATCTGCTCCCAAATGAATAATGACTTTGAGTAATGGCAAGCGAGTCCGTTTTTGACAAGATTCTCAGTCATATCCCTCAGAAGGTGATGGGACAGCGTAACCTTGGCCATGTACCCCTGGGATGCCGGGCACTGGCACATCCTCCCATGCCAGAAGCACTTCTTCAAACGAGTCTGTGCAAGTAAAATAACTCAAGATGACAGCAAATTACAGATACACTGCAAAGCACGAATATCTAACTTCCCCTCCTTCCCTCCATCTCCTTCCAGACTGAGTGAAGGACTTACATCCTTTCTCACCTGCCCCCCACACTGTGCATCCTCTCCGACAGGCTCCGTAGTAACTTGGGATGGCGTTTCCTGGGGCGTCTCTCCCTCATGGAATGCCCCAGAGGCCGGGTGCTCTGGGCACCACAACCACACAGATCCTGCCACGGAGACTGGAACCTCCAAGATCTGGAGGTTTTGCTGCTTCCCAAAACTTACATTCCCAGCATTGCCTCTGGGAGATCACATGTAATGAGCAGGAACCCTACTGAAATTCCAGGCTTTCTGCTGCACACAGGGGTGAGGTTAAGTCCTGGTGTCCTGCCTGCGCTTTTCCCGTCGCTCTCAGTTTCTGGCAATGTCCGTGAGACACCTGCGAGTGTCAGGAATCTGGTTCTGTTTTGCAGAAGTGTTTACAGGTGTTATAATGACATTTTGACAGCTGCAGTTCTCGAGCTAAACAATGTCTATGTTTCAGAGACTGTTCCTCCGAAACCAGATTTCAAGTTTTCACCAGCTGATCTCAGAGACACTGGCCCTTTCTTTCCCAAGAACCCTTCCTGTCTCTAATGCTACTACCTGCTATGGGAGCAGTGTGAAAAGCACGTGAAATACATATATATAGGTTAATAGAATGCTAGAAAAAGGACAACGATATGTGTATTAATTCCCATAACTAATCCCGGTTTTGGTTGTACTGAACTTTCAGGGATCGCCGGTCGCTGTCTGTGCACTTGCACGCACACAGACCCATGGCTGCCTGTGCCATCTGTCTCCCTAAAAACAGTCCGGTATTGACCCCCCATATTTGCCTCACTTTCCCCAGTAAGAAACATGAGATTCCGTTGTGTCGGCTCAATCCATCGGGCATCTGTCCTCCTCCCCCCAAACACCATTGCACATGCAAGGAAGGGCTCATGCTTCAGCAGCTCTATTGATCCACGCAGACCTTTGGGTGAGCAGGAAAGCCTCTTTAATTACTTTGGCTGACTTTCAGGTTCTGTTTTGCCTTAACAATGTCTTCAGAAACCCAGTACCACGTTTTAGCGTTGTTACCGCTTAACTTAGATTTGGAGTTTTGCTCCCCGGAGAGACACCTTCTGCCTCAGCCTGGCCAGCCCATGCTTGGCATCAAAATCGGGAAAAGTCATTCGTTTGCCTTCGCTAAGGATTTGATAACCTCTACACTTCCCTTAGCCAGAGGTGTTTTGACCTTTAATTAAAAGGAAAATTTGTTGTCTTCCACTCAGAGGGCAGCAAATAACGAAGTCATTAAAATGAGGTTACCGCTCAGGCCTTAGAGCAATAAGAGCCAAAGTCTCATTAGCAGCTAACAATCCAGAACACAGCACATAAATAAACCTAATATGGCAGAGCAAAATGCCTCGGTGCATTAAATTCAAGCAGAATCAAGTGTTTACAGTCAATGATGTCTGGGGCATGAAGTTTTAATGCACTTAATGAAGGAAAGCAAATTGCTTCCTATTAGGCATGAAATGTTCCTGCAGAAATCGCCCAAAAAAGTTTATTATGTAAATGAAGGATAGAGTCATAATTAACAAGGACATAGCAGGAAAATATCACTTCTTCCTAATAGATGCACCAATTATGAAGAATAAAGACATGGCAGCGTCAAATCTACAAAAGGTAATTATATGGATTAATGTAAAAGGCTGCCGAACGCAATATAATGAAGAAACTGTATCTTGTGGGTGTCAGAGAGAAGCCTCACTGACAAAGCAAAGAATCCATTAATAAAGTTAAACCCACGAGTTGTGAGAGATTTCAGGCAGTTAAGGATTTGTATTTGAAAGAACAGCTTAGATTACTTTAAAACACCCCAGTTTTTGCTTAGTCTGGCACGGAAGCGTGCCTGTTTGTCCATGTGCAGTGTGCTCCGCGGTTCTTTCCTTGGAAGTGGTAATTATTAAGTACAATCTATTAAACTGTCCAAAAATAAACACCTGTGGGTTCACCAGGGAATGCTGGTCGTATTTCTACAGGCGTGCGATGGGAACGGGGATGGGATAGGGACCACCGAGCCCACAGGGAAGGGGGGATTCCTGTGGAGCCGGGGACAGCAGGCAGGCCCAGGCAGAGTGGGAATAGCTGTGTGGCACCCGGCCTTGGAAAGAGAACAGCCTTCCAGCTGTTCAATAGCCCTTCTCCATCCTGAACCTCAGAATAAAACAAAATAAATACCTTCGGCCTCAGGTGGAGCCTGTGCACATGCCAGGAAGGCTTCTGGCACTGGGTGCCAGCTACGTGCAGCCTCTCCACCCTTTCACTAAAGACAGGGAAGGCAGACCCTAATCACCTGAAGAGTTGTTCATATTAAGGGTGTGGAAGACATTACTGCCCTTCCCCCAAACAGACAAGCTGTGACAAAGTAAGTTTGGACTGGCTTAGCTGACAAGATCTTCTTAGTGTTAAAAAGAGGGGAGGTCATGACAACAAAACTTAGCTGCATTTTATATAAGTTAATATGCATATATGGAGATTGAAATGGCAAAAAAATGTCCTTAGGACCAAGGCAAATCCAGTTTGAGCGACAGATTTGCCCTTTAGACAGAGGAAACTGCTTGACACGCTGCAGGTTCCAGGATTTACATCTTAATCCTCGCGCTGTGTTTTTAATGAGACCTCTCTGGGCTGGAAGGCTCCCGCCTATCCTGCAGTTCTGTCATCTTACGGAGATGCGAGGGGAGCAGGAGAGAGGAGCCCAGGTGATGAAATGATGTTGGTTTCATGCCCCTTCTCGTACTATATGTTAAGCGATGATAATTTCTCAAGATGTTCTTCCCTCAAAGGAAAATTAAATTGATTTTGCTCTGCCCATCACTCTTTCTCAACATATCTAAAATGCTCTAGATAGCTTGGAAAATTACCTTCTAAAATATAATGACTCAGAGTCTATACTTCTCACTTTAATGGTGTCAGTTTAGTGCCAGTTTTTACCAGCTGGGGATTTTCCTCAACATCTCAGCTAACAATGGCGTTCAGCTCTGAGGTTTTACATTTTAGCGAACATTTACTTGTCATATATTATGTAAATATAGTCCCACATGTGAAATTGTCACAGGGTTGAAATAATCAACTTACTAAACGTCTGGCAAGATAGGCTGGAAATCATACAGCTACCTTAATATTTAATGCTAAACCACGAGATTTCCTGTCATAAGAATACTTTATTTCCTTTAGCAAGGAGAGGAATTTGCTTGGTGGCTGTTGTAGCTGATAAACATTATCTCTGATGACATCTTTCTTGCCACCCGATATATGCTTCTATTGAAAAAAAAACAAGGCAGATGCACACTGCCTGAAAGTCTCTTGGACTACACTCACACACCTCTGCTGCTTTTCCCTGGTTTCACCATTTACCCTGCACCGGCGATACTTGCAGTTTACGGTCCCAAGTAGGGGTGTGCTGGTAGTTGCTTAAATTAGACCAAAAAACTGTCATCCTGCAACGTAAAGGGAAATTATGACCATACAACACGTAATTGTTTCAAATGAAGGACAACATTAGCTGGACTGGGTGTGTGTGTAAACCACTGCAATCATTTTATCTTCGAACTCTGCAGGAGCATGAAGGTCCAATCAATAGAAGTGTTATTAATAGCTAAAAAGAAAAGTTCTCAAGAGCCACATAATGGAGACACGGAAAACTGATGAAAACAGAGTTTATAACCCATTCAGCATTGGCAAGGCCAATAGGGAGATAAATGCACTTCCCATCTCACGTGCAGCTCACCCACATTCCATGGGCTGGGGATCCAAAGCAGATCTGTGCACAAGGAGCAGCTCTAGGAGCAGTGCAGGGCTGACAACCGGTACTAAACATAGATAGCTCACGCAGGCTTAACCATTCTCTCTTGCCCTAGTAGCTGGAAATATGTCCAAAACAAAAATTGGAAAAGTGGCCAAGACTACCCATTTCTTCTATAAACTGCACCCTTTCCTTCCATTTCATTTACAGAGGGCTTACCTTAACTTGGAGGAAAGAATAAAATTAAACATTAAATTAATTCAATAAAAAATTGATTTATGACATGGACACTGCTTCTACCATAGGTCAAAACTGCAGCTTTGCTCATTCACACTTAAGCCTGAATTTGCTATTCAGACACAGCCCAAAGTGTTCCTGCAGGTAAGTAAATCCCAACGCCTTTGTGCCTGGATAGCCAGTAGTATTCCTAATTTTATTTGGGGTTTTAAGCACACGTTACCAAACTTCACTAATAACCCAGAGCACGGGTGACTTAGTAACCAGTACATTGCTGCCTCTGAGTGGCTGGATCCGAGTCCTGCCATAACTCACTGCCCCAGCGGATAATATCCCGGGCCAAACCACAGAACCGTCAGCTCCTTGGGTACTTAGGCACCATCACTACCTTTTCGAGACCATCAAACTCTGATGGAACTAATTAAGCTCTCTGTAGTAGCGTTATAAAAAAGGATGAGCCCAAAATAACACTAACTTTTCTAAACGCATGTTAATTTCTTATTTATTTCAGGCTTTACTAGAGACTCAAAACTTACTGCGCACTCAGGTTGCAAATTTTACCTTCAACCTTGGATTTTCAGGAAAATTTTACCACACAGGTAAGAAGGAACTTCACGCTCTCAGGTAGCTGCAGTTAAATAGGTGACAGAATTTTAAATCTAGCTTTAAACATCGCCTTTCTAAATAAACCAGTGACTCAGCGGAGCAGTGAGAAATAAGCGTTCCACCATTTCAGTATCTAATTCAGTGTACAGGGGGTAAAGACACACTATGAATGAGCTGCTCAGGTACACAAGGATGCCCTTGGTGTTTTCCTGAAGGATGTGTGGTGGTAAATCTTAAGGTTATAAAGGAGGCAAAGTAGTTGCAGAGATCGCTCTAATTCCACAGGAGACAGGACAGCACAGAAGACAGAGTAAGGTTTTTCTCGGTATGATGGGTATGATGAAATATCAAAGATTGGGAAAATCATGTCTCAGAACCTCTGAGGAGGCAGAAGCATCTCTATGGGATGCACAAGATTTTATTGTGCCTGTGAAGGTAATCTGTCTCAGTGATCTGCAAATCAGGAGGGATGATAACAGGAAAAGATAATGAACAGGAATTTGTATTGAAACCCTGCCCTTTCCACACTCGGTGCAGTAACAAGCTGCACACTTGCACTCAGCTTCTGTGGAAGATGAGGCACTTCCACATCTGCTCCTCCTCCTCACGACTCCTTGCTCATTTTTGTTCCATTTCTCCACAGCACAACACCTCTTTAAAAATTTTACTTCTTTTCCTCTTCTTTTGCCTTCCCCATCGCTGCACCTCCACTCAGGCTTCCCTCTGCTGCCTCTGAGCTGTGCTGCTCCCTAGTACTGCTGAGGCAAGAAGAGACTCCCTGCAAGGGGTCCTGTCCTTCTTTCCAAACCCCATACCCTGCCCACCTCTGGAGACCAGCTCCAAAACCCTCAGTTGTCAGCCCATTCGGCCACACTCACTGACTGATACCAGGGAAACTTAAAGAGCAGAGGAGGCGGCAGCAAGAGGATGGGAGGGTGAGTTTAAAACCTAGGAATGATGCAGTCCCTAGTCTTTCCTAGACTGTGAGGCGGCTGTGGAGTAAGGTGGGTCACCCTGGCAAAAGGGAGGTGAGGAAGCTTCTGAGGAATCAGTAGAAAGAAGGCAACCAAAATGATGTATTTGTATCACTGCCACTAAGTCCAGGCTGTTTTCCCGTTGTACGAGCACTTAATGCTGAGCAACTGCTGCCCAGAAAACCTCATGGACTAAAGATACAGGCTGGAGAGCCCGGGAAAAATGAGAAGCAGAGAGAGATGGAATTACTCACCTGGAGTCATACAACAAGGCAGTGGCAGACCTGTGGTCAGAGAGCAGCTCTGGAGACAGAACTACAGTGCTCTCCTCACTTCATCCTGACCTGCCTGTGTAGTAATTCCTTCTGGAGATTAATTGGGCACACGTGTAATACAGCAAAACAAACGAATGCAGCCCGAGGCTCTGAGCTGCTCTAAAGCAGGAAGCTGCTCGCCTGTGGCCATCTCCAGAGCAGAGCTGGTATCAATCACTCGTGTCCGCTATGGAGAAAGGTGAGCCGCGGAGGGGAGGAGATGGAGAAAGAGATGGCTTTATCATTAATAGTATGACACAGTGGGCAGTGGCTGGCAGAAAACATGCAGCGTCTGTCAAAAACCCACTCCCCGACCTGCCACTGTTCTTCCTTCCCTCATCCCAACACCCTCCACACGGTCACAGGTTTTCTGATACAATGCTGACCAATGTCAGGGTTCCTACTGCTGTAGAGAGAGAAAAGAGGAGGATATCCATGTGTGCCCGTCCTCCTAAGGCTCTCAAGGCTTCCCAAACCAGCACAGAACTACTTCCCGAGCTGAAGCGTGCCCTTGGCTCTGTTAAGGGGCCTGGATGCAGCGGGGCTTTTAACGAAGCACCTCATTTATAGGGTGGGGATGGCCCTTGGTCGTCTCAGCTTAGTGCAAAGGTTTCAGCATACTCTCCGCACAATATACACTTTTCCGACTCGTTCTAAATAAAGCGTGGAAAGGTGTTCTTTGATTACTGTACATGTGGCTTGCTGACCCACAGAGGCTTTTACTATCAGATATTCAACGTGCTTTATTAGCGCACTGCAGCTGCCACGCCTTATTGACTTCCCTAGCGTGGGATTGCGCTCTCCTTTCCAAAATCTTAGATCATTTCACAGCTACGGGAGGGAGGTGAGCGTGGGGATGTGTTGGCAGATTAAACAATTACACTTTTTCATGGAAAGCTGCTGCTGATGCATCAGATATTGCAGTCCATCAGGACACATCACCCGGTAAACCCTGCGTTGTATTAGCACCATTAACAAAAAGAATGAGCAGACCCTGTTAGTTCTGCAGCTTTCACCAACACTTCCCACTTGTTCATGCTGCAGCCATTGAAATTCAGACAGTCTCGGGATTTGTATGTAAGATGTACAAGATTATTGGTAGCAGCTTCCAGCTGAGCTTGGGTTTTGAACTCCAAAGAGACCTCTAAGTTATGGTTATAGTTTTAAAGCATGGGGTTAATTATTATGCACAAAAAAACTTTCAATCGCTACCGGTGTAAAGTGCACTCTGCATCTCAAAGCAGACACATGCTCACCCTGTTCATAGGTTTTAGGCATTTTTCAGCTTTCACATTTAAATGAAGAAAGTTACAGAAAGGATATTGATTTTACAAGAAATTAAAACACCCCAATCCCTTGGTTAGCCTCTAATAATCTGAATAAGGGGTTGGGCAAAAATATTTAAACAATGTAAGCACCCACCAAACGCTCCATTTGAAATTTGCCTGAGATTTTTTTGGAAATAACACTACCTAAGAATTCATAAAACCAAACAACATTCTTTTCCAAGGCTTGCAAAGAAAACTGAGCCTCAAAAGCAATGCCACGAGCTAAGGTTAAACTTCCAACCTTTCTGTCTCACCTCTGGCATTACGGGATGGAGTTACTCTTCTTTAAAATGGAAAGCATTATGTTTAATCTTGTTTGATTTTCGTTACAGTAAAAGAAGTGCAAAGTTCGATTAATTGTATATCTGAATTTACCAAGAAATAAGTAGGAAAAGGTAGGATTTATTTCGAGAACCACCCTCTACTTCAAAAGTTAGTACGGCACTAAGTCATACTTGGACCTAAATCTACTCTGATTGTAGTTCTTCGTGTTTTTCAAACACCCACTTTTCCCCTCGCCATCCCTAACTCTGGCTTATCACAGAGATCCTCAGTTGCCTCACGAATTCCATTTTCTCCCTCCTGTGTCCCATTTTGGAACCTGTGTGAAGTTTCTTGCCTTACCCGTGCCTGAGTGACTGCAGGTGAAGCACATGCCCCAGAACGAAGCCAGCAGTCATTCCAAAAATGCAGGGCACAGAGGGAGCAGCCATCAGACCTTTCTTTTCAGTACGGAATTCCCTAGTAAACAGAGTTGTTTTCTTTCTGCAGCAGCAGGAGCAGCTTCCTTAGAACCCGCAGAGTGCTGCTAAGAGGGGAGCAAAGGGATTCAGGGACTGGGAGAAAGTTTCAAAGTACTGCTCTCCCTGTGTAGTGGAGTTCTTCAAAAACCACTGCAGAAATGGAAAAGAAAAGCCAAGAGCTGAAGTGCAGGCACTGAACTGGCATCTCTGGATGTTCCTGCCAAGTAAACAGTGACATCCGTGGAGCGTTTGCTTTCAAAGAGTTTTGCAAAACATTAAAAGGCCTGTAAGAAGACAGAATTTCTATGTTTGCATCCGGAGACTGATTTTGGCAATTGTTTCTTAGACTGAAGCAAAATAAAAGCATTCAAATGGCAAGGAACACGAAGGAAAGCTGCTAAAAACCAAATATTGTTGGGTCGTTTGAGGGTGAAGCTACTGGAATGTCACTTTGCCTTTCCAGGCTGGAAAAGCAGGACAGGTGTGTGCCTGCAGATGGTAGGAGCAGCACCACATCCCTTCTTGAATGGAAGGTTTCCTTTGCTCCAGCCACACATCCTTGCTGCTGCCTGAAGCAGATACCCTTCACTAACACAGGAGGTTTCATTTGGTTTACTTTAAGATTAAATCTGGCCAAAATTGAACACTGAACCCTAAGAAACATTTGGAAGCTTTTTGCCATTGCAGCTTCACGCTTTCCACCCAGTTATTTTTGAAACTCGTTTCACACTTGACCATAAATTATCAGATTTCAGTTAACCAAGGCTAATAAAGTGGTAGTTACCAGGAGGATGGAGGGGTGGCATTGATAAAACTTCATTTTTATCCATATATTGCCTTTTGTTTTGTATTTAACAGGGGCATCATTATCAGGAGAAAATGCAGAATAACCGATATATACTGGACCTTTTCTTTAATACTGATTGAACGTCTTCATTTGTCCAGCTTTCAAAAGACCTGGCAATCAGCATTAATATTCCTGACACTGTTTTGTCACGTTATAGCCAAGCTGCCAGGTTATGGGCATGAAAAGGTAGCGTGGCATTAAAATAAAGCAAAGAGAGAAAACGGGGGTTAAGATCACATATGTTAAAAAAAAAAGTCCCACTGTTTATGTTTAATACTCCCATAGTTTATAAACATAACAGTAGCACTGTGAGACACCCAGTCCAAGGACAGCGGGGTTTTTGGCAGCCCCTTCTGTGCTTAAAAAACATCGTAAAATTACAGGCCTTTTTCGCTTTTCTAGTATCATTTTTCTGCCTTTCTTCCCTCTGCAGGGACTGAGGAAGAAGATGAGGGCGACGACCTGCTGCTGAGATCTGTGGACGAGTTCTGGTGGTTTCCCCACATGTGGAGTCACATGCAGCCACACCTCTTCCACAATGAGTCCTCACTGGTGGAGCAGATGATCCTCAACAAAGAGTTTGCAATTGTGAGTAGAAGTTCCCGAGGGATTTAGTAGGATATGCCTTCACTACCATGGCCATGCTTTCCACACTGGTTTTGGGCCTGTCCATACAATACTTATATATTTACTCAGATATGCAAACAGAGGCAGTGAGCTTAGAAACCCAACCGAAACCCAGCCTTTTTGTGACTCAGCCTGAGACAATGGGAAAGGCTAAGACTAAACTCAGTTTTTCTCGAGAGGGAGCAGCCCTTCCCTAAGCATCCCGGCAAGACCATAGGGATCAGAATCAGGGCAAACACAGCAGATACCAGCTAGCTTTCTAGGCTTTAAGAAGCAGTTTGTACACAGGTTACCAGCTTCCCGAGGTCTGCTGCAAACATCCTCAGTAAGGCAGGGAGGAGGCTGCAGAGAACCCTAAACCTCGTGTACGGTTTGGGAGAAATCTTGATGCTGACAGAGCCAACAAGTGAAGCTGCTGGATTTCACTGTGCCTTTTTTAAATGACCTGCTTGAAACACGCTCCTGATATAGCTAACCTCTTGCTAATATTGATAGATAATGGTGCTCCCCTTTTCCTCGTCTGTGCTCTTAGATCCCAAGAACCATCCTCCCCCCCCTCGCCCAGAGCTCACAGTACTTGTGCTATTTACAGCCCTTTCAGGATAATTCTGCTGCCTTATTGAGCCCGACAAAGAGAACCTGAAATCTATAAATGCTGGCTCGGGAAAAGGCACCGTGTGGTCTCTGGTGAGGCACAGAAACGCCAAGCCACCAGAGCCACTCACAGGAGCAGAGGGACACAGTGGGGCTTTCTCAGCTGCTTTGGGAACAGCAAGCCCAGCCCCTCCCAGCTCCGAAAGGCCAGGCCGCTTCCTCCCATCCCTGACATGAGCCAAGGCACATCAGGAGGAAGGCGGAGGCAGATGCCTGAACAAGCAGTTGGATGCAATTTATTCCCTTGTTTATGAAAATATTTTCCTAACAACCTTTAAAGAAAATTAATTAAAAATGGCTTAACTGTTTACTCATTATGCCAGACTTCCCCCCTTGCCATCTCCTGCTTGGCAGGATGACTTCTCCTTTCTACTGTTCTGCTTCCCTGTCAGCCTCATTCCTGGCACAGCCTGTGCGTGCCTTTTGAGTAGCCTGGCCCGGAGACCTAAACAGAGCTGAGATTTTAAATACAAGAATAATTTTTAAAACAATCCGTATCTCAAAAATACACGGACCCTTCATCTTTAAAGCTATGGGGAAATCCTCCTAGTATTTTCAGGAAACATGAAGTCGTCCAGGTCAAGCCACCTTTGGGAGTAAAATCGATAGCATAGCCCGAAAGCAGAGATGGGAATGCAATCTGTTTGTACCTTCAACTCCAGAAAGATAAAGCCCATGTGCTGAAGGGTAGAGACTCCTTAGGGTGCCTATAAATAAGGAGCTGATGTCAGTGAAAAGCTGCTGTTATTACACTTTTATTTCCTGCTAACATTTGGACAGGGGTTGTATCAACCCCCTGACCTTGAATCTATATGAGCTGTACAATTTACTTATGAGAGCATTTCTTTTCAAAAGGCTTCCTCTGAAATTCTCTCTTGTGGGAGAAATTTATCTTCCCGATATGACAGCCTTCCTGATAGCTATCAGAGAGGTCCCAGCCATGACTTCAGAGCGGGTTTGATTCCTCCCTGGCTTTCTCATCCTCAGCATCATGTCTTATTTGAGAAAGAAACTCCCTGTTCTGCAGCTGCACTTGTCCAAGCCCTCCAAGTTCAAGCAAACCTCTTTCCTTTATTTCTTGATTTCACAATGTGGATCCAAATTTAAATTACACATCTGGAACGATACATAGAAAATTTGCTTGATGTTACACGTTTTATTTGTTGTCCACTATCTTAATTTGATATTATGCTCAGGAGAGCACAGCTCGATGCTGGTGCCATTTTCTCTTGCATTTCTCATTTATTGACCGTATCTCCCCACCTCCTGTTTTGGCTACAGATAGAGCTGACACTTCATGTCAGCTTCTGCAAGGAAGGCTGCAGTAATTATTTCGAAGTGTGATCACATGAATTCTTTGCTTCATGCGCTGTTTCTCTGTTCACTTTTTTTAAACGTGGCTAAGAAAGTAACAGGGACTTCAGGAAGGGAGAGCACATGATTATATCCAAGAACAATAGTCAAGGTTGCTTAAGACCCCAAATACCACACAAAAGTTGTGTTTAAGACCTGTTGGCTCCTCTGGCAGGTCGGTAAGAGTCTCGGCTCTGTTTCACGTGGCTTTATCCACACCTCCTAACAATGCTGTGTAAAACGGGAGCTTACAATTGCAGCCTGCCTCAAACAGCTCTGTCACAACACACAGCTAAAAATCAGGTATCTAAACAGTTCTGCACACACAGAACTAATTGCTAATTAGGCATCTAATTGCCTTGATTTCAGTGCAGATATGAACACCTTTGTGCGTCTGGGGCTTAGTAAGAATCAACAGCCTTCAAAGGGTTCCCTTCCACGTGCATTGCTTGGAAACCAAGAGAGCGCCTTCGACCAGAGCCCCCCAAATAGTTCTATGTATCACTGAGATATTTATCATTTTCACCGTTTCATGCCTACACGGTGAGAGGAACAAACTCCCATCTTGCTTAAACGTCCTTGTCCCACCGCTCTGGGTGCAGCAGGGGATACATTTTGCCTGGCAAAATCCTTATCCACGTGTACCTGAGTGATGGGCCCCACAGCTGCCCCATCCATAGCCCCATTCCCAAAGTCCCCACTGCCAAATCTCTCGTCAAGCACGAGATCCTCAGCCTCAGAGGAACAAGAGACAGAGATTCTAACTATGGTAAAATAAGTCACAGGCTACCCAGAGCTTTGCTATCCCAGTGTCATCCTATTTACGTAAATACGGACAGCATGTTCCAGAGCCTGCCTAAGGAAATGGGAAATTACAATTATTTTGATTATCAGTTGGGTTTGAGTTGATCATGTTTTGTGGTTTGGGGTTTTTTCTTTATCAGATGATCCCAAAACCCTTTAAAGACACCAACGAACAAAACCTGGGATGAAATTTTACAAACGGATACTTCCTCAAGTACTAGTCTCCTTGTTTATAGGCAATGCAATGGATACACTGAGAGGCAGAAAACTGCTCAGGCAGAAGTCCCTGAGAGCATATATTCCAAAAATAAAGAAAATCAAGATTTTCCTGCCATCACTAACAAAATATTCCGCCTCCCTCTTTTGTACGTCCTTATCTGACAAAAACAAGTAGAATGTATCTAATCCAAAGCCTGTAGCTCTTCATTTCGTCCCTTGATTTGTTTGCTCAGTGATTATCTTCTGTGCTCATTTGTGAGTACAGAGCCCAAAGCACAGCGGAGACAGGGCAAAAACCGTCACTGACTGCACAAGGCAGCTGTGAGCTGATCAGAAAAAGAAAGATGTAAAACTAAACAAATCAATTGAGAACCTGTCTGGTAACACTCCCTGGCTCCCACCTCCTGCTTACAACCAGCTGCAGATGCACACGAGCACTTCCCCTGCCTCGAACTCGTGAGCTGCTCAAACCACAAATACACCGTGAGCTTTTAATACACCAATTAAATACCAGTAATGTGAGGCCCAGTGACCACACAGGCCAGGCAAAGTATCTACACGCGATGAAAAGGGTCTAATTTGTCCCATTAGTAATATCTGTACTTAACGGGGGGAAGGAGAGATGCCCACTGGAGACTGCCTCTAAAAACGGGCTGTAAATATAGGGCCAACATCACCCTGTGCAGCAGGATGAGATTTATTCTGCCTCACCTTATTTTCCTCTGAAACACTCATTTGCTACATCACCGACGCTATCAGACGAAGCCAAAAGGTTCGGCAACCTCACTGAGGTTGTATTTAGCTTTTTCATCTCATAAAAGCCTTCCTACTTGCACTTGGACTGTATGAAAAGCTCCACAGTAAACATGAAATTTATTAAATTAAAAGTTGGCGCTGTTATTTTCTCTGACAACGGCCAATCATAGCTACTTGCCAAACTAAACAAACAACATGAGTTTTGAGAAGAAAAATCCAAAGTACATTTTGAATGTAAAAAAATCATGAACTTGTTCCTTAGAATACATAAGAAAATATGCTCAGTACAGGTATTTCTCATATCTTGACAAACCACTATACTCCCCCTTTAACACATGAGTTTTCACTCCCAAACTAAGTCTACTGACAAAATGAGAGGAAAAAAAGAAAAGAACAACAGAAAATTACTAAAAGGGGACACACGGTATTTAATCTTCCCAGGTAAAGTGCAAATAGAACCGCCCAAAGAAAATACAGTTATTTGTTAGCTTTTGTTATTTGTTTCTTCTTAAATTCAGCCCAGGTATCTGAGTGCCTGGTGTATTTGTGTGATGAACTCTGCTGTGTGCAGGTTTTATTCAGAGGCCGATTTGTGTTTCACGTTGAGAACTCATGAAAAGCTGCCTTATTTTATTTGTGAACGGCGGATCACCACTTCAGCATTCTGTTGCTATGGCAATTCCAGCATCAAATAGCAAGGAAATAAACAGGATCGTACCCTTATTCATCCAGATCCCTGCTTTGGGATATGTCATCCCGAGCAGTGTTCGTTACCAGCCTCGGGACACATTTGCCTTACATCTGTGTTTCCGGGTACTCCCCGGCCCAGACTTGGGGCAGGTTTGCACACTCAAGCTGAGACAGGATATTCAGGTTAACAGTTGGACAGCCTGAGCACCACAGACCTCTCAGGCGTGGCATTAAATGGCCAGAATCAAAGAAATCTTTGGATACAGCTTTTTCCTTTCTACATGTCCACAGTAAAAAAAAACCACCCAGAACGGGGTGATTTACCATCTCTCATTAGAGAGCTATCCCTCATTTTACCCTTAACTGACTCATGCCCCTCAAGTAGGTAACAGCATTAATAAGCTGAAATGACATTTTGTTCTCAGTAAATTACAAAAGAGAGACTTTGGGTTTCTCTTTTACAAGATCAGTCAGTAACCTGAGAGCTTTACTATATAGAATGGATAATTTTAAGTGGTTGCATTATGTGATGGAGGAATGAGTGTTCCCTACAGATTTAACTTAATTTTTGCCAATGAATCAAAAGCCCTTCTTGTTGAAGTACTTGAGGATGGCCAGCAGAACCTGCTGTTCCTGGAATTAAAGTAATCAATGGATAACATGGTCAAGAGGAAGGACAAAAACCCCTATAAAATCATCTCTTATTTTAGCCGTTTCCCTCTGCACATCAGTTTTAAAGGAATAGAAAAGAGCTGATGTGTCCTGTAGTACTGGGAGCAAGATTAATTTGTGCCTTTGGAAGAGATTTTCAAGATAACCTATAGATTATATTCATGAAGATGCGCATATTTCCATATAGAAATGGAGCTACATATAAATATTTATAAAATGAAAAAGTAGTCCAAGCTATTTTTTGCTACTACCTTAATACACGGAAAAAAAATAAGGATGTTCAGAAGATGCGAGGAATATTTATTTACTAAACTAGGAAAGAATCTTGCTCCTATTCCAGAACTAGGAAACAAATCCCTTGTATGCCACTGCAACACTTTTTTCCCCCATCTGTTTCCGCTTAGTAAATAAGCAACATTGGTTCACTAGATTACCTTTAAAAAGACCCAGACAGGTAGGATGCATATTAAAACACGTGCGATATGTAACGGAACAGGAGGCAAATCGATTCCATGCAAGAGCAGTGTAACATAATCAGGAGGATTATTTCTCACTGTAGTTACCAAACTGTAATTCCAGTTCCCTCCTCCTCCCCCTCATTTTCAGCTTGTGCTACAACAGGTCCAAGCCTAAGGCCAGCAGCTTCTCTGGTGCCACTGTGTGCAGGAACAAAGCTCTGAATAATTACACGGGGGGCTGTTTTTTGTGTTCCTAACTCTGTCCATCCCCCTCTGGTGCACTGCAGGAGCACGGCATCCCGACTGGCATGGGCTACGCGGTGGCCCCGCACCACTCCGGGGTGTACCCGGTGCACATGCAGCTCTACGAGGCCTGGAAGAAGGTGTGGCACATCCGAGTGACCAGCACGGAAGAGTATCCGCACCTGAAGCCTGCACGGTACAGACGGGGCTTCATCCACAATGGCATCATGGTACACTGCATTTCCATGTTCATAGCAATAGCACTGCAGGGACCCCAAAGGGGGCTGTTGATACTCAATGCCTCACGTTTCCCAGCATCCTTAAAATTGCCTGCGATCGAGGAGTTGTAAGGAGTGCTTTTGTTAGGCAGTGTAAAAGAGGGAAGAACGACAAGTCACACAATCTCGGGCAACTGCAAAAGTATTCCTCAGACACTAAAAGTGCTCGTGGTCCCATCAGCTACCAACCGAGTCACGGCTGCTCTCTGTGAAATCATTAAAGTGCCTAAGACCTGTGTGCCCGGCTCTGCTTCATCTTTATGCACGGCAGGATTAGAAACCCATCACCTGGGAAGGTGAACAGGTGTCAGTAATCTCCTCCAGCACTTCTCCAAGGCTCAAGTTTCAGCTCTGCTCCTGAAACTCCCAGAGCCAGGATTGGGACACCCGCCTGACTCCTCCAGCCCGTGGGCGCGTGTGAGGAGAGAGAAGGCTCCTCCCGTGCACTTAAAAGTGCACGGAGGACAGGAAAACTTCCCAAGTTCTTTGGCCTGTCCTACCAGCCAGCTGCAACCCTCCAGAGAGGGGAGACACAAAGACTGGGTGTGCTCAAGTCAAGTGACGGGTATTCCAAGGGATGGTTCGAAGTCCCAAAAGCTGATCTGAATGTTGCCCGTGCATACCAAGGCAAAATTGTGACCCCCCCAAACAAGGCAGAGGGAGCGTCTCAAAACCAAATTCCTGCACAGATTGCAATTACTACTCAAAATCAGCAGTACTTTTACACATGTATCCAAACGCTCTGCTAAATGTAGGTTTTGGTTTTGTTGTTTTATCTGAGTTAAAAAAAAAAGATATTGAATCAAGGGAAACAAAAGTCGTTGCCCAGGTCGATTATGGCTCTGCAATACCAGTAAAGCTGCTGTTCTTTTGTTTCCAGGTCCTCCCTCGACAGACCTGTGGCCTTTTCACTCACACTATTTTTTACAAGGAATATCCTGGCGGTCCTCAGGAGCTGGACAAAAGTATCCGAGGAGGTGAACTCTTCCTCACCATTCTCCTGAATCCCGTAGGTACCTTCTTTTGCTATTTTTTGGACATGCTGACTGACAGGGAGGAGGGAGGGAGGAAGGGAAGGAGATCGGTTTGGGAAATAAAAACCAGGACCACTTGCTCAGACCTAACAAGCAGTATAAGAAGAAAGGAGAAAAATGTCTTCTGCCAATTTCCAGCTACAACTGTATGTGCAACAATTTCCTGGAAAATGCATTCATTCAGCTCCTTAGCGTTTCCCAGCCTGAAGACAGGTCCCCCTGAGAGACTTGTCCGAGGCTGAAACCAACCTGTGAGGGTAGAAAAAACCTGATGTAGTTCCTTTCTTCCCTTTTCCCACAAGCTTGGATCCTCATGCACTCCTGATACAGCTCAATGGAAGCCCCAGGGCTCAGACCTGATATCATTCCTCCACCACTGGCTCCTAAAAATAGGCTTTGAGCTGCTAAAAACCTGGTGCCATTTAGGACAGCAGCCTAGAGGTGCAAGGAGGAAGGGAAAGAGCCAGAACCCGCCATGTATCAATTATTTTTTTCTTGCCATTGTCTTCCCTCCCTCCCAATCCACCCAAACAAGCTGCCCTAGGCACAAGATAAATGTCTCTTGTCTTGCCAGGTGGCCTCATTTTCGGTGAGTTTAAATTGCAGTACTCCTTGACTTCTCTGCAGAGCTAAAGAAACTTCAGGTGGAGCTGACTCTCAAATCCAGGACACTCTTATTTAGACAGCTAAATATAGATTTTGGGTACTATACAATTAGATGCTTGCGAGTGAAAATTTTGGCCGGGTAAGTACCATGGTGTCCGAGTCAGATTCTGTGGGCTTAAAGAAATGGGACATTTCTATCTGGAATTTTCCTATACCATACACGTGACACCTCATTTGAGAATATAATATATCCCTCTTCTTTATCCTGCCTCCCATTACTTGCAGTTCTCTCAGGCTGGCTTTTCTTCCCATAGTTTCCTTAAGTGTAACTCGGAAGCGACCCTGACCTTGATCACCTTTTGATCACTGCCTGTGCATTTCTCAGTCATGTGAGGATTTGCTCAGCCTTGGGCAGTGCAGCAGCCTGCAGCAGAGCCCGTTCTTACCCCGCGAGCAATACTTAGGACAGCCCAAATTCCTCAGCCGGTCTATGTTCCCATAACTTGAGAGTGCCGTAGATACTGGCGGTGGTAGTTGAAAAACTTTCAGTAATCAGCTTTTGATTAAACAGTTTTTCAAGAGGTTTACAGAAACTCTGTCCCTTCCTCAGGTTGTGGTTAGCAATTTCAGCAAGCCTATTACAAATAAGTATTAAGCTCAAATACCAGAAATGTTTGCGCTTCCATGAAGCAATACCACACAGATGGGTAAATTAGAAAGTGCCCAAAGGACGCTGCATTGGAACAAAATTTGCAGAAAGATTGTCGAGGGGATCTTCTGATGGAATTTTTTTTAATGGCTTCCACTGAATACTCTGTGGCTCAGAGAGATATTTTCACTTTCTGATTTATGAATCCTAAAGATGAGTCACGTCTGGCAGAGATGATTTAGCAGTAGGCAGAGGAGGGATAAATTCCACCAAGACAGACAGAAATCAAACCAACTTCCTTTGAGTTTTAATGAGGGTTACAAGAATCCCAGGCAGACCTTTGCAGAATCCAGCTAAGGCAGCAGGCTGCTCAAGTCTGCAGTTTGGGCTACTTACTCTTCGCATAAACACTTCAAAGCAAAGCTCATTAAAGTTAGTGGGAAAGGCTCGGCCAACAGGCTGGGCTTGAAATAAACCCAAATAGTGAAACTCTTTCAAAAGGTATCAATCCAGCTCCCCTCTGAAGGGTTTCCTTCATTTGGAGGCTTAGAGCAATAACAAGGAGCTTCAGAAGTACGTACAAATAAGAAATACAAATACAGTTTGGGGCAGAAAATGAAATATTATCTTCTTAGACTTTTGCTTTACTATTTCATACAAGTAAGAAAAATTTCAGTTCAAAGTTTCTTATCTCCCTTGCCAGGCCAAAGCAGGATGCTCAGTCAGGGTTAAGTTACCATAATCTTTGATGTTATTTACTCTGTGGTTTGACAAACATCAAAACCCAGTTAGTCACTAAAACTTAATTAGGACAGACCTCCCAAAAGCTGTAGCATCAGCACTTGCACAGCAGCAGTGAAAAGAGAGCAGCAAAACCGCCACCCTCACTAGAAAGAAGGGAAAAGGGAAAAATGACATCTAAAACTTCAATCAACCAACACGTAAAAAAGCTTAACAAAACCGGTTTTGTGCCCAATCTAAATTTGATAGCAAAAGAAAACTTTTCCCAAAGCTGAGATTCTTGTGACAGCATAAATGTCTCTATTATGTGTAGTTGGATCTTAAGCCAAGAAAACACATTATTACTCAAAAAAATACATTGCTACTCACGAGGTCTCTTCAAAGCCAGGAATTCAATACCAAAGAGCATCGGACAAANTTAAGCCAAGAAAACACATTATTAGTCAAAAAAATACATTGCTACTCATAAGCATCAGACAAGAAGAACACCATGCCCTTAACAGGAATATAACACTATCCAGCTATGTAAATATGTTAGAAAATTCTCTGGTTCTCATCAGCATTGTGAAAAAATATTTAGGTTTTCTGCAGGTGTGCAGCATTCCACAGCTCCAGCAGCAGAAACAAAGTCAACCTGAAACTCGTAAAAATTTATTTTCTGTTTAAAACCATTTTGAACAGCATCATGTCATGTTTGCTCTTCCTAAACCTTTCCAATTCTTTACAGCTTTTAGCAGTGTTCTGAGGTGCTTTCAAAGGTAGCTTTTTAACATTTGCTTCACTGGGTTATATAAGGAGAAAAAAATTTTATGGTATTTCAAGGAGTTCAACATCTCAATCATTTTCAGCCTTTAAAAAATTCTACCTATCATAATTTGCTTAGCTCAACTATGCTTTAGAATAACTTTTTCTTCTCACAGAACACCTTCTTACAATCTCCCTTCCTCATTGTTCACTTCAGCAGCGCTGTGCCACATTCCTTTCCTTTTAAACACCTTGCCATCAACTTGGCAGGCACTTCTGGTTTTGCCACACTCCGTAGAGAACGACAAGTTAACCACGTTAAAGCCAGCCTGCTTTAAGGTGCCATTTTATTTTCCTCCTTGGAAAGGGAGTCAGGTGTGGAAGCTGTGGTGTGCCAAGGTATTTTCCAAGGCTCCCGGCATCTGCTGCCATGACCAAACATGGAGCAGGAGGTGGAGCGAGCAAATGGGATGAACGGAGCCAATCCCCCGCTCTGCTTGCTAATGTAACCCATGAAAATTCAGAATTAAAAACACATTTGTAACACACAGTCCCTAAAACTGAAATGCTTTCAGCAGGAAAAAAAATGAAACAAAAAAACCCCACCAAAACCAAAAAACAAAACAAAAAAACCACAAAAAACACCCCACCAAACAGGTTTCTCACAGGAAAAGTTAGAGAACTCCACTGGAGTTGAAGTTTTCAGGGGGATTTTCCACATGCGAATGTCAGGCTCCAAACGAAGTGGGTTCTCTGACCGCTGCCCTTCATTGAGCCTCCCGGGAAAAGCCGTGACATGTTTAATGCTTTTACAAACTGTTCTATTTATCACCTCTTCAGCATCCACAAGGTCTCGCACTATCTGTTTGATAGCTCCTCTCCTTTCCTCCCCTGCTCCACAGGCCATAAACAACAGCCATAAACGTTTAACAGCCAAGATAAGCTTATAAATACAGCCCTAAATATTATTGCCTCTACAAACAACAGCGAGAGAGTCATTTCTCCTAAAAAATCCCCACCTCTTTAAACCAGAGAGCTTTTTATTAAGCCAGCAAGCGACAGCACAAAAGGCACCTCAGGGGAACGCTGCAGCAAAAATCAGTGCATGGGGCTTTGAGGAGACCCAGCAACATCCACTGGCTCGGTTGAGTTGTCAGTGAGTCGGATTGATTTGCCAATGCGGTGCATTTTTTCCCATTACCTGTTCGCCTTGAAAAGCTTTTGGATGCCACCGCCTGTCCTGCAGCACCCTTCCTATTCCTCCTTCCTTGGCCTCCTTGTTAAACGGCAGCTTGCCTGGGCTGACTCTTCCTCTCCCCTTCTTCTCACAGGCCGTTTTTATTGTCTCCACTGTCTCCTTTCTAAAGTTCCACCATAAAAATGGGCACAGGCCATTTTTCTCTGTATTTTTATGTATGTATAAATATATAAAACCCTCCCTAGTCTAGATTTACGCCTGCCTCACCACATAGGATCTAGAGTCAGGCACACCCTGCGCAACACTTGCCCACAAAACCAACCAAGGAGCACGTATTTGCAACTGACAGATCAGGTTAAAAATGGAAAAGCAGCAGAAAAAGGGAGAAGTTAAACACTTCTTCGGGCTTCTCTTCCCACTTCAATCAAACACCCCTAAGAAGCTTTAACCAGGGGTGAAACGTGGCAGATGAATTTCAGGAAGATTAGCTTCTTTTGCGGGAATTTGGTTGTCAAGAGCGAAATCAGACCCGTGATTGAAAGGTAACTTTGAACTCCCCTCAGCAAAAGCTACAGGCAGCCCATAATAATGTACATTATTATTCCGGCTCCCTTGGAGGTGGCATGGGACGCGTTTAATTCTGAAGGCCACTTAAAGGCATTTCCATTTTTAAACTCTCACCGTGACTAAAGGGTTATTGCTCATTTCCAGCCTGTTAGATCTACATTCTCCACGTCCCGCATGTGCCACACTTGGAAGATTTTGTTCTTGTTTCCTGCTCCCGCTCATCACAGAGACAGAGAAGCACACGTTATTGCTTCGGAATATTAAAAGCAAATGCAGAGAGGGGTTAATTTATACCTTCCACAAGAGATTTGGGAATGTTATTATGAAACATCTTGAGCGTTGATAATATTTTTCTTTTTATTTGCTTTGTTTCTCTGAGCATAGCTGTAGAAAGAATAAAAAATAACCTTGGGCATTGTAGGAAACGTGCTGCAATCCAAAAGTAATTCACGGCGCAGTTCTGCTGAGGGCCCTGTGAACCGAGCATCTCGGCACATTTCGGGGACAGGAAAAAGCAGGCAGGCAACCTCCCCGCTAAATAAACGTCAGTATTTGTGGAGCTGCAACTATCAGGGTACAGCCCACAGGGAGAGACGCGTCCCTCTCCAACCCGACACGAGGGAAAGGTTCATTCTACCAAATTAAAAGGGAGTTTTGTTGCATCAAAATTTACCTTAATGGTCATAAACACACCAACTCAACCCCGACCTTCCTCACGTTTTTGAATCTTTTCCTTTCTTGAAAACCATTATTTTTCCCCTCATCCCACATGGCTACCCCAGCTGCACAGAGCTACTGCAGGGAAATATTATCCCATGGAAACCCAAGCCTTCAGCAGCATATTTGGAAACTAATTAGCTTGAAACCCAGAGCATGAGGAAAACATTTCAAGGGTAGCA
This sequence comes from Mystacornis crossleyi, assembly GCA_013400655.1. Taxonomy (NCBI): domain Eukaryota; kingdom Metazoa; phylum Chordata; class Aves; order Passeriformes; family Timaliidae; genus Mystacornis; species Mystacornis crossleyi. The sequence continues at coordinate 7,283 of VYZQ01035205.1, read as the reverse complement.
CCTCTCCTTTCCCTCTTTCATGACATTTTTCCTGCTTCATGAAAGCTGATGCTCCACTCCACACGTTTTGATATTTTACCGGCATCACTCGCCAGCAAGTTGGGTGATGGCAGAAACAGCAATAAATGACTGCGTGTCAACAAGGGGGTTACTGGGGAAAGAGGGAAAGGATCTGTTACCTTCACGCACCCACCACGCAATAATTCATTAAAGTGTCAGGAGCAAGCCTTAAAGTGAAAACAAGCTGACTCAGAACTCTGCCATTATTGAAAATGAACCCTTAATAGAAGTAAATGGACAAGAACAAAATTTCTTCGCTGTGTTGGCCAGTCAAAATTAATTGGAAAGTGGATGATTTGAGGATATTATATCCTCTAGTGAACTGAAAATGCTGCATTTTTTTTTCTCTGAAACCAAGAGTGGAGAATTAAATTAACGCTGAGGTTTGTTTGCTCAGAGTAGGCCACCAAACTGGATTAATTAATCATCATTTATGAACACTCCATAACCCAGAGCAGCCAGAAAACTGCTAAAATAGCAACATGACAATAGAACAGTTATAAAAACAAATGATAAATTTCCTGCATCTCCAACCTATACCAACTTGCCAGGCATTTCTTTGCTGTTCTAAAGAAAATACCCTGGTGAAAACTCTTACTTCGTGTTTATAGGGGTGCTCAGAATAAACAGGATGGTCTACACTTGCTCCGCAGCTTCGTGTGCTGTGCAGGGTCCTGGGCAGTCACTTCCACAGGAAACGCCAGGATTGAGTTTCCTTCCTCTACCTGGAGACTGCAGGGTGTCATGTTAAGGATAAAGGACATAATTCATCCGATCATTGCAAACTCAGCTGGAAGCTGATCTTCGTTTACCACGTGTCTGAGGAGAAATGGCAGAGAAACTGTCACTTACGGGCACTTACCCAACGAACCATCACTCGCACTTCTTTTTGCCTGGGGGTCCCTCGTCCTCCATAGCTCTGCTTCATGGTGAGCTTGACCTAAGCCAGCAGTACCCAAAACGATTTCAATCTCCTTAATTTCCTCAATTTGAACTTGAGTTTATTCGTGAGTCTGAACTGAATAGATTTTTTTTTTTAAGAGAGAGTTAATAGTCTAAGGAAGTCTTTTCAATGAGAAAAAACAGATGGCAAGAAAACAAATTCCTCTATCACGAATTTCACTAGAAAATGGAAATAACAAGAGAACTGAATTGCTGTAGCCTTCTGCAAAGGCTTCCCAGGGCCCACAGATGTGAGTGGCAGCAGCGCATTTGGGCAGAATTTATTCAGCTTTGGCCACAATTAGCAGTGCTGCTGATCACTTACACAAATGTGACAAATGAGCAGACATAAAACATCCACTCAGATTTTCCACCCTCATGCAGCTACACACCAATTGCACAAATTCATCAAAAGCAGCAGTTATTTTTTCACAAGCTCTGAGCACATGTGCTAAGAGGGAAAAAAGTATCCATTTTTTCTAATTGCAGGCTTTGAAAAAAAATAGATCTATAACTAATATATGTAACTAATGCATAACTAAGTTCTGATGGATTAGAACTTCCCAACCAGTTTTCTTCATCTGGGACCCCACGCATCTGGGGTGTCAAAAAGGCGTATGACCCGGGAAACTGTGGCTGTGTGGGAATGTATTCATGATTTAGCCTTTATTTTAGAAGCAAAACTTGGGGAGATAACAGAAAAAAAAATAAAACATCAAACCTAGCAACTGTATTCTCAGAAGGAAAGGAACGAGGCAGAGGATTGTTCTGTCAATACTAAGGAATTCATTTAATCCTGCCAACTAAACAATGGAAAAGTAGAAAGCCTTCCCGGGTAAATGAGAAACAATTCTGCTCTTCCAATAGGGAATTTTAAAACAACATAGAGGCTCTACAGCATTTGTACAGCTGTCCCAAGGCCACTTCCCACCACTGATGGACAGCAGCTTCCACTCCCATCCTGGCAGCACTCGAGGTGGAGAGCAGACGTGGTAATGAATATGGGCACGGGAAATAAAACGCCATTCGGTGGTTTTGTTTCCCCTTCAATCAAAGGCAAAAGTGTTTCTGTCCAAACACTGACTTTGTTGCTTTCTTTAGAGCTATTATATTTGGGAAATAGTTGATTATCCTGTCAAGAATATTAAAGTATAAACAGATGTGCAGAGTGGAAAGAGAGTAAAAGTTAAAAAAAACCCAAAAAACCCCACCAAACAAAAAGGCTGTTTTTCAGGCATATAAATGATTTTCCTTCAGCAGCAGAAGGGTCATGAATAGCAATAGTGCTGAATTCTAGAGAAACCATTTGTCATTATTAAAATTAGTGCTTTGTCAACACAAAAATCTCCCTCCCAGCTCCCTCGTAGCCGCACAAACAGCTGCATTCCGGGATTCAGTACCAGGGAATGGCGCTCTGGCTCGGCAGGGACAAGCCCGCAATCCCTCATGGGGGGCTGCTGGGGGGGAAAGGGATGAGCCGCTCCAGACCGAAAGAGGCAGTGCCGTGGCCAGCCTGGCGCGGAGCTGCTGCCGATTGGCACCGGAAAACCTGGCAGCTGTGCATGCCTCAGCCCTGACGTCCCGTTTGCCCAGGCGGGAAGCCGAGGGGCTCCCGTGCCGGGAGCGTGCGCTTGGAGCGGCCGCGCGGCCGTGTGTGAGCACCGCGGGAAAGCGCGGACGGGCAGAATTCCTTCCCGCGGGAGAGGAGCCGGGCAGGGCCCGCGCTGCCGCAGCCCTGCGGGAACACCGCGGAGTGCCCGACACGCCGCTGG